>WBMV01006663.1:340459-401133 GCA_013396655.1 Campylorhamphus procurvoides | reverse complement strand
GTGACACCCCCTGTGACACCCCCTTGTGACACCAACCTGTGACACCCCCTGTGACACCCCCTGTGACACCCCCTGCCTTTGATTGCTGCTCCAGCCCACTTTAGGGGCTGTTGGGGGATCAGGAGGTGCCACCAGAACCCCTTGAGATATCAATGACTCTCATGTAGTGACACATCGTGGTGGCTCAGGCTGGGCTGTTGCCAAGGGGATGCTCTTGGTGGCCATGACCGTGTCCATCAGCCATGGTGACCTGGCCTGGCTCCACCTGGGACCCCTCTCTGTGGAATGACCTTTTCATGACTTGGGACACGGATGGAGCCCTGGGAATTCCAGCCAGGATGGGATTTGTGGGACACACACTGGGAGCTGCTGGAGGTTTCTCCTCCAGGGTCAGGTCATGCTGCTCGTGTCCTCCAGAGTCACCAGGGTGGTCTTGGCCATCAGCCTTGTCATCTTTGGGTTCCTTCCAACCAGATCCAGCTGGAGATATCCCAGTTATTCTTGGCTGTATAACCTGGTCTAGGGGAAGATGTCCCTGTTCATAGAATAATGGAATTAGAGAATTATGGAACTGCAGACTCATGGAATTTTAGAATTATAGAATAATAGAATCATAGAATTTCAGAATCATAGAATTATAGAGCTATAGGGTTCTAGAATAGTACAATTAGAGAATTTTAGAATCATAGAATTATAGAGCTATAGGATTATAGAATAATAGAATCATAGAATTTTAGAATCATAGAATTATAGAGCTATAGGGTTCTAGAATAGTACAATTATAGAATTTTAGAATCATAGAATTATAGAGCTATAGGGTTCTAGAATAGTACAATTATAGAATTTTGGAATCATAGAATTATAGAGCTATAGGATTATAGAATAGTACCATTGTAGAATTTTAGAATCATGGAATTATAGAATAACACAATTATAGAATTTTAGAACCATAGGATTGTAGAATCACGGAATTAGAGAACCATAGAGTTTTAGAATCATAGGATTTTAAAATCATAGAATTACAGAACCATAGAACTGTAGAATTATAGAATAATAGAATTTTAGAGTCATAGACTTTTAGAATAATAGAATCCTAGAAGTGCATTTTTAATCCCAGTGCATTTTGAATCCCAAGAAGCAGCAGTGGGACTCATTTCCTTGCTGGCCATGGGTGTGAATTAGACCCTCCTGAGGGATCCAGGTCTGAAGATGAGTTGTGTTTGGTGCTTCACCAGGACCCCTTTACACTGGGCATGATGACCCCACATTGGAATGGAGAGCTGGGAGTATGTCTGTGCTCCACCACATTCTGCCTCCACTGAAATAAACCACTTTATATCTGTAAAGGATTGATTTCAAATTCATTCCCTTCTACCACAAAGCTTTTTTCTTCTTGCAATGTAGAAGATCCTTTGTGTGTCTGAGTGGGCCTGAACTCGAATGGCTGGAGGGATTGTGTTCAAATCAGCCATTAAAAACAATCTCCTGGCAGAGCCCAAGCATGAAAAATGCACTCCAAAAGATGAAAGGGGCAGCAAATGTTGGGAGTTCCTGGAAAATGGGGATTTCTGAGGGTTTGCCACCTGCACTGGAGCTGCCATCAGCAACCTGCACCCGAACACATCCAAGGCAAAGCTCCCAGCAGCTTTAAAGGCGACTGGATTGAAGCTTTCAGCCCAAAGCCTCGTGACTAATCACCCAGGCAAGTGGCCCAAAGTGCCACAGGATCCTTCAAGTGGCTGCTTTCCTTCTGAGGAGCTGCTGCTGCAAAGCCACGGGGAGAATTCCTGAGCTGGGGTGGCAGGAATGGGAGTCCTGGGTGGGGAAAGTCTGGTGTGTGATCCCCACTGGAAATTCAGGTGGAGAAGAGATGCCTTTCCCCCTCCTGGGAGATGTTTTTAAGCTGCATCCCTTGCACAGGTCCTTCTGGCTGGTGTGCACAGGGGTGAAGAGCTGCTCTCCAGCCCTCCTGGAACAAAGAGAGGTTACAACAATTAATAAATGTTATTTATAAGGCACTTCCCGCACCAAGAGCCTTTTGGGAGCGGCACGAACCATTAACATGAAATCCAATTATAAACCCCAATCACAATTAAATTGCTCGTGTCTCTCTGCAGGGGCCCTGTCTCAGTCACTCACTCCGTGTCTCTCCTCTGGCCGAGCTGCAGAGGAGGTTCAACTCATTTGTTTGTGGCATCAACAAGAGAACCCTCATTATCTGCACATTACAAAGCTGTGTGGGCTAAAGGATTGAGATTAATATGGAATAATTAGCTCTGATGAAAGTTCTACCTCACTTGGAGCAGCTGGGACTGAATAGGATGGCACTGAGAGTTGATTAGTGTGTCATTACAGTATTAGTTGAGGTACAGTCACTGGCACTCAGCTCCAAAGTGCCTGGCAGAGGATGGCATTTTAATTGAGCCCCAGGGTTGGGGGGCACTGGGGGTGGGGACATCCTTTGGGTTGGGTTTGTGGACGGGGCAAACCCCTCAGCACTGAAACAGCACAGCTCAGAGGGGTGTTGTCCTCCTGGGGCAGCTCTGAAGGGTGGTTGGGGGTCGTCTCTGCTGGAGTTTTGGAGTGGTTGTGATGGATTCATGCCCTGTGCCCGATGCCCACCTTGTCCCCCAGCCCAGAGCTCTGAGTGCCACGGCCAGTCCTGCCTTGGGCACCTCCAGGGCTGGGCACTCCAACCCTCCCTGGGCAGCCCCTGCCAAGGCCTGACCAGCCTTTCCAGGGATGAATTCCTGCCGTGCCCATCCCCAGGGTGGGTGCTGTGGTGGCACGGGAAGTCACAGTGACAGGAAGGGCAGAGAGAAGGTCCAGCAGTGACAGGAGGGGGGTCAGGCTCTGCTCCAGGGGACAGGGACAGGAGCAGAGGGAATGGCCTCAGGTGGGACAGGGCAGGGGCAGGTGGGACAGCAGGTGGAATTTCTCTATGGAAAGGGTGGTCAGGCCTTGGCAGGGGCTGCCCAGGGAGGGTTGGAGTGCCCAGCCCTGGAGGTGCTCACTGGCCTTGGCACTCAGTGCCCTGGGCTGGGGGACAAGGTGGGCATTGGGTGGACTCTGGTCTCAGAGAGCTTTTCCATCCTCACTGATCCTGGGATTCTGGGAGCACCAGAATCTCCAAGGCTTGTCCCAGAGAGGAATATCCATCAAAACAAGGCTGCAAACAGGTGGTCCCCCCACCCCAGAGAGCAGAGGGGTCCATATCCCAGCCCTTTCCATAAAATAAACTGGGAATGCTTTGCTGTTCCACCCCCAGGCCAAAATACCTTTGGAGCCACTGATAGAAAAGGAGACCTTAAAGTCATTAAAAACAGATTTCCATTTTATGACAATTAATGTCACATGGTTTAAAAACTGCCTTAATTAGGAATGACCCTCCTTAGCGTGTGAGTGACCAAGGCCTGGAGGTTTAAGGTTAATTGTGTGTTGCTCAGATTTCATCCCCAAAAGCTGTTGGGAGGACAATGCTGGAGCTTAGGCTGTGATTTGCATAGAGAAGTCAGATTGAAATCACCTTTTTTTATCTGGTAACATTTTCTAGCAGGATGGAATTTTACAGAAGGCATTTAAGGACTTGAGGAAGGGGAGAAAACCAATTTAGAACAGAGTTGAGAGAGATGGGGCACCTTGGGGCTATTTCAGCATTGCAGAATTAACCCAGAGTTGGGGTTGGGGGGGTTTAAAGGGGCCTGTTAAGAAGGGATGAGGGTTTTAGGAAATTATATGGAAATTGGAATTTCCTGCCTTGTTATTGGACAGAAACTGGGCTGTGGCCACAGCTCTGGAGCTGGATCTTCACTCTGGAGCTGAATTTGGATTTGAGAGCTGGCCCTGTGCAATAATTCAGAACCCCATAAACAGGTGAGGGTGTTCTCCCCAAACCTTTATCCCCCCCCAGTTCTCTCAGTGTGAGTCCTGGAAAATGACATTGTTTTCTTCCTGCTGGAGCTGCTCCCATAGGAGTGGTTGGTCTTTTCCACAGGAGGAAACAAACACAGCGTTATCAGGCAAATTATATAGCTCAAATAATTTAATTTGGTTCAAATTAATCTTAAACAGGCATAGCTGCTTCTGTCAAGGAGTTGGAAAACATCACTGAGCCCCAACTCTGCTCTCCTGCCTCGTCTCTCCCAGTTACAATCCCAGTTACAATCCCAATTACAATCCCAGTTACTGCTACTTTTGTCCTTAACATTTGAGTGGTGGAGAAATCAACCTTTTCAGTCTTCCTGAAAGCAGCACTGAAAAATTCCAGAATCCCAAATGATTTTGCAGTAGTGCCTTATGCCAGAATGCAGCTGGTTTGTCACATCAGTGTTTGCTCAAAATAAATATATAGCTATTTATATTATAAATATATAGACAGTTTGTATATATATAATTTATATATATTATGTGATATAAACACATAGATATTTATAGACAGAACTGAAGAATGGACAATTCCCTCCAAAGCAAACACTTAATGAGGATAATTTCTTGCTTAGCTGGAATTGTGCTGAGCACTGACAAGGGAAGGCAGAGCACAAATGCTGCTTTACCAGCCTAAAAATGAACATTCCTACACCCATCAAAGAGCCTGCAGGATGATCCTTCCCAACACAACTCCAGGGAGAGCTGGGTGTAAATTCGCAGGACTTTTCAGTGTAGGGAAACTCACCCAAACCTTTTATTGATCTGATTCATGCCTAAATGTATTGGTGATTTTGCTGCAGATTTAGGCAATGATTCTTTATCATCCTATATAATCCCAATAATTCTTCTCTGTTGCATCACTGCAGAGTTGCTTGGTGCAGTCAGCAGAGGGAATCCTTCCCTCAGCAGTGCCAGAGAGGGATGGAAGGGGACAGGGTGGGGATGCTCATGGCAAGTTGCGTCCACTCCTGGAATTGTGGGGATTTTGTCCTTGGCTCCCTCCTCCATCCTGCACATCCTGCAGGGAAAGGTCTCCAAAGCTCTGGCATCCCACAGTTTCCATCCACAGCTCTGGGAATCCTCCTCCCTCTGGAATGGCAGGGAAGGAGCTCAGCCCTGGGGCTCAGCTGGGCTGGGTTTGGAATATAGACAGTTTGAAGATTTGGAGGGGTTTCTTTAATTTTGGATAATCTCTATTTCATTTGGCTTTCCCAAAGGCAGTCCCAGTTAATGAGCCCCGGTTTGATGGGATTCACCTGCCAAGGCAGAGCCTGGAAAGGGAAGGGAGAGGAATTGGGTGATCACAAATTGCAAACTGAGGGGTTTGCATGGATTGAAGGGTGTCAACCATTGCCTGCCCAGCAGGAGTTTGGGCAGGGGAGCAACCCAGCCTGGGATAACAGGGAAATCCTGGATGCACTAAAGTGGTTTCCTGCTGAAAACAGGGAATTTGAAACTTTGCTTCCACAGGCCCTTTTTAGGAAGATTCCCATTTTTGTCAAGAAAAGCAAAAACACAAAGAGGAGAAAAGTGGGGTTTGATAAACACATTTAACTGCTCCTCATCAGATGGACATTTTTACCTGTTCTGCCTCATGTTGAACGTGGGACAACAAAATTCCAACCTTGGAATCATCTGTAGGAGACTTCAGATGGTTTCACTTGGAGTCCAAAAGAGACTGTGCAACCAAAATCAGCATTTCCTCCCCAAGCAGAAAAGACAGACACTCTTTCTCTGCTCTGTTGACACCCTGGCTCACTGATCACTTGTCCCAAAGCATTTTGGGGAAACACATGAATGCCTTCTCTTTGGATCCAGGAGTTATTTAGCCTGGACCTGACTCAGATGCAGCCTCGAGATCTTCTCATTGGGCAAACTCCACCTCCAGAGCATTTTGGAGGTTTCTGTCCCATCAGCTCAGAGATCTCACCATGGTGGAGAGAATTCCCAGGAGATGGGACGCTGCAAAAGTTCTCACTGGAAAAACATCCCTGTCCTGGTCCTGTGGGAGGGGCTGACCCCACAAAACAAGCTCCAAACCTGGAGAAAGGACTGCAGAATGAGGCTTGGAGCTCCAAAGGGTTGGGGAGCAGCTCCTCACCTAAAAAGTTGTGGGGACAAAGGTGTGGAGGGGACAAAAATGATGAAGAGAATCAGCCAGACAGGCTCATCTGCTTGGATGAGGTTTGTCTGAGATGAGGGTGGGGGTTCCATCCAGTGGCCATCCTCCAGCAGAGCCAGTTGGGTGCAATCCAAGCTTTTGTTTCCTTTCAAACACCCTGAGGGCACCCATGGCATGGACAGGGAGCTGGGAATGTGACAGGAGGTGGCAGGAGAGCAGTTGTCCTCTGGAGGGACATCAGGAGGACACCAGAGGACCTCTGGGCAAAGATGTTGCACTTGGATGGTTGTGTGGGAGCAACCACATTGAGGTTCTCCCCAGGAGCCAGTGGAGAGGAGAGAACCATGGAATGGTTTGGGATGGAAGGGACCTTTCCCATAAAGATGTGAGGATTGGACCTTTCCCCAGGAAAATGTGGGGATTGGACCTTTCTCCATGAAAAAGGATGAGGCGATTTGACTTTTCTCCATAAAAATGTGGGGATTGGACCTTTATCCATGAAAAAGGATGAGGGAATTTGACTTTTCTCCATAAAAATGTGGGGATTGGACCTTTATCCATAAAAATGTGGGGATTGGACCTTTCTCCATAAAAAATGAGGAGATTGACCCTTTCCTCAGGAAAATGAGGGGATTGGACCTTTCCCCATAAAATAATGTGGGGATTGAACCTTTATCCATAAAAATGTGGGGATTGAACCTTTATCCATAAAAATGTGGGGATTGAACTTTTCTTCATGAAAAAAATGCTGGGATTGAACCTTTCTCCATAAAAATGAAGGGATTGGACCTTTCCCCATGAAAAATGTGGAGATTGGACCTTTCCCCAGGAAATGGGGGGATTGATCCAGGAAGGGCTGCCATGGGAAGGAGATGGGGCTGAGCAGGGCTCGTCCTCCTGAGCTTTCCCTTCAGTCCTGAGAAAACATCCCAGGCACAGTTTGTTCTCCCCAGCAGCATCCAGGTGCTGTATTTACATTTTGTCTGAAATTAATTCAGGCCCATCTTTCAAATGCAAATGGCCAGGAATGAAATAACTCTGGGTCGCTGAGGAAAATCTATATATCTATATTTATTTTATTAATGCAATAATGCAGGCAATGGGTTGTGTTAGGGGGCAGCTGTTTGTAAACCATCAAAAGCATTAAAATCCCAGGTTGGCAGGACATGGAAATATTCTTTCCTCTCATCTTTCATAAATATTAAACCCTGACACTGACCAAACCCAGTAATTCTGCTATTAAAAGCTGGTGTTTGCCCTCATTTTGATTTTTCCTGGTTAGCTCCTCATAAAAAAATATGTTTAAGACAGGAGGAATCAAGGATCAGCAGAGTGTTTGCAAATGATGCCAAAAATAGGGCAGAATCTGCTTTTGAGTGGTTTTTTTCTAAGCCCTGTCCAGGGAGCCACGAGCTGGGTGCACTTGGATCTTCCCTCTGGAGCTCACCTGGAATTCCTGGAGGAACAACAGGAATAGGAACAACAGGAATAGGAACAACAGGAATGGGTGTTTCCCTTTCACTTGGATGGGATATTCCATGATATTCACACAAACACTCAGCATCAGCTTGGAAAGGAAATAAATATATTATATATATATATATATATATTGAGCAGAGCTTTGGGAAGGAAACCATCAGTTGTGTGCCCTTGGATCATCCCACTGGAGCTCACCTGGAATTCCTGGAGGAACAACAGGAATGTGTTTCCCTTTCACTTGGATGGGATGTTCCATGATATTCACACAAACACTCAGCAGCAGTTTGGAAAGGAAATAAATATATTATATATATATATTGAGCAGAGCTTTGGGAAGGAAACCATCAGCTGTGTGCCCTTGGATCTCACTGAGCTGCTTCTCCTGCCCTCTGCCCGCTGGAAGAGGGACCATTTCCCCTCCATCCACCCAAACCACCCCAGGAGCTCAGCAGGTTGTTCTGCCTGGATGGGCCTGGCTGACCAGATGCCTTTGGACACCTGGAAACCCTGGCAAGGAAACACATCCCATGTTCCTTGGACCATTCCTGGGAACAGCTGCTCACTCTGGGGACCTTTCAGGGCACATAAAGTGCCTTGTACGTGGGAATTCCTGGGGCATTATTTGGCAGAGAGACAGAATTGTCCTGCCTTGCTGTGCCAGGGAAATGTGGCAGCAAATGTGCCCTGCTGGCACAGGGGAAAGGGGGGAAGGCAGTGCCTTTGGCTCCTGGAATGTCCTTTGGCTGCAAATTGGGACTCAACAGGCTTGGAATGGTGACATCAGAGCTTGGATTTGGAGCTGGGCGTGGCTCCTGGTTGTCCCACCTGGGTTTGAGCTGCTTTGGGTGCCTGGGATGGGTCTCTGCTCAAAGCACAGCCTTGGGATCCCTCCAGGGGTGAAATCCCAGGAATCCAGGTGTTTGGGACCCCAGCAGAGGTGAAATCCCAGGAATCCAGGTGCTTGGGATCCCCCCAGGGGTGAAATCCCAGGAATCCAGGTGCTTGGGATCCCCCCAGGGATGAAATCCCAGGAATCCAGGTGCTTGGGATCCCAGCAGAGATGAAATCCCAGGAATCCAGGTGCTTGGGATCCCAGCAGAGATGAAATCCCAGGAATCCAGGTGCTTGGGATCCCAGCAGGGGTGAAATCCCAGGAATCCAGGTGTTTGGGATCCCAGCATAGGTGAAATCCCAGGAATCCAGGTGCTTGGGATCCCCCAGGGGTGAAATCCCAAATATTCCCATGGCAAATCCATGTGTTGGGATACCCTGAGTGGGGCTGTCCAAATTACTGCTCAGAAAATGCCAAGCCAAGAGCACGTTCTGTGTGTTAAAAATGAACTTATTTTCATGTTCTCACTTCACTCACCCAAATTTTTGGGTTGCCTGACACAACTTTCTGCTTCTTTGCTTTTCCTTTCCGCCAAAATGGTTTGTCATCTTTACTATAAGAATTTGAAAATTAAAATCTCCTCGTTTCTCTTCAGGTAGAGCAGGAAAAAGATGTTTCATCTCACTGGAATTCTCCTCCCGTTTGCTTTTCTGAACCAAACTATTGGAGGGATAAAAGTCCAGTTGGCAAATGTTGGGGGGTTTTTGTCAACTGTTGGTCATTTTAATTGGGAAATCATGAGCTAATTAATCTCATGAGCGGGGGGCCAAGTTTGTTTGGCTCGCCTGTTGCTTCTGCCCTGGTGGTCAAGAGCAGCCACATGAATGGGCCCTGTTGGAAGGGAACAGGATTTTAATGTCACCACAGCTCAGGGTGAAACCAAAGCCTTTCATTTTTCATGGATCAGGCCAGAGGAAAGCAGGAATCCTGCCAGGGATTTCATGAATTCCTCCGAGAGTCCCTCCCCAGACAACCCTCCCAGTGGCCAAAGGAGTCCTGGGAGTGCAGGATTATCCTTAAAAATCAACTTTCTGTGGAAGAGGTTGGCAAACCCACAGCGCTGGCTCCCTCAGCCCTGCCAGGGCTGGCCCGACAGATGAACCTCTAAACAGGTCATTAAAGATAATAAATTAAAAAGTCAAGCTCATTTCATTGGTAGAGAAGAAATAAACACTTTGGTGTGGCCACAAGTCCTGTTGGATGTGCCCTGGGCTGGAAATATGGGCTGGGGACATGACCTTCCTCCTCCTTTACATCAGGGGCAGTTTGGTGCTTGGCCTTGTCTTTAGAAGATGAACGTGACCCTCTTTGAATCCCTTCACTTTCCTCTCACCAGGAAATCTGGAGGTCACTGAATGTCTCTGGATGAGCAGAGAGAAGAAGCCATTCCACATCCCAAAGCCATGCCCTGCCTTTTGGAAGGTGGTGGGACAGACACTAGAGATGTCAGCCTGGCATAAAGCAGGATTTTGGAGAACTTTCAGAGGGCACACCAATGGTCCAGGCCCTTCCTGGTGCTGGCAGCAGGATGTGCTCACCCAGGAGAGCCTGGTTCCCATCAGAGCACCATCCTGTCCTCTGGGCCACCTTTTCCATCCCTGAGCACCTGGAATTCCCCAAACCCCTCTGGATTTGCACCTTTAATGGGGACAAATCCCACCCACTCCATCATCCCCTGCAAGAGGATGGTGTGAGATCCATGGGTATTTTGGGATGTTGCAGCATCTTCCTGGCACGACCAGCGGGATAACCATGGGCTGACACTGACCTTGAGTTCAAACATCTCCAGGACCTGGACTTTACATCTTCTCCTTCATCACCTCCTTGTTCCTGCTCTCTGAGAGGCCACTCTGGTTGGACCCCAGGCTGTTGCAACCCAGGTTGTTGAGACTTTACCTCAAAAATGTGCAGGGAGAAGCCCAAGTGGGATCTCTTGACGTGTTGATCCATCTTTACCAAGACCTTTCCCACAGACAGAAGCCACATGGTCTTCAGACAGTCATTTCTGCAAACAAAGAGCAATTTCCTCTGCTGAACAACCTGCTCACAACTCCTCCAGAATTTAACTCGGTGCTGCAGGAGGGGTTCTGACTCCTCCACTCCAGGTTTCCCAACACTTCAGCTGCTCCCAGGGTGAGCTGAGGTGAGGAATTCTTGAACTGGGAGCGATTTGACCCAAAAAAACATAACTCAGTCCAGCAGTGGGGAGAAGAAAGAGCTGGGAGGGGAGCCAGGGTTGTCATCCACTGGAAATGGGTGTTCTCCTCATGATGTGTGTCCTCAGAACCTGCAAACTAGGAGGGCTAATAATGATATTTTTAATTCCACCAGGACGACAGGCAGGGCTGTTTGTTTCTCTGCTGGGGTTCAATGCAGTGCTGAAAAGCTACAAAGCTGAAAGGCTTCGTGCAGAACTCCCATGGAATGTTCTCCTTCCTGGTGTTGCTGTGGGAGTGTGAGATCAGTGTTTTCCCACTGACTGTAGCTATTCCTGCTGGGGATGTTCCCAGAACCAGGAATTTTCAGTGAGCCAGGCCAAAATCTTGTAGAGAACCCTTTGGATTTGGCATGGCCAGCACGTGCCACCTGCCTTGGGGCAAACATCACACTTTGAGGTTAAACAAGGTGAGGTTTCTTGGTGGGATCAAGAGAAGGGTCTTTCTGAGCTCATTAGGGCTGTTTGTCCCTTCCCAGCATCCTTTCAGGATCTTTGACTTCTGCCAACGTTTTGTGCTTATAAAACTCTCAGTGTTAAGAGTGTGTGGCCTCTCAACCTTTCCATCAGATTTCCTTCACTGCCTCCAAAGCCCAATCAGGCACCCTGCTAATTTCATAATTAGTCTAAGACAGCTGAAGTCTGTGGGGCCTTTGCTGCTGTCAGGGCTAATTAGGAAGGGCTTGGGCTTTCTCAGGTCTGGAACTGCAGGGAAAAGCTGGAGGTTTCCAAACCTGAGCTCTGTTGCAACATTCAGTGTCACCTTCTAAATTTAAGCACTGCTGAGAGTGTTGCCCAGACAAGAAGAGGCAGTTTGAAACCTAGAAATGCTAAAATCCAAGGATTTTGTGTGAATCTGATGTGGTGGGGATGTAAATCTGGAGTTTTGGGAAAGAAAAGGAGCAAAACCCCCAATTAAAAACCCATGCAGGTTCTCATCTTCAAAGTGGATCTTCAAGAACCTTTTTCCCACATCTGGGTGTGGATTTGGCCTTCCAAATTTGCTCTTCTCGATGGGAGGGAGAGCTTGGTCTAGGTCTGGGCAGTAGCTGCAGGAGGATGCTCAGGGTTTCAGCACTCAGCTCAAAACCCTGTGGTGTGAGGAGGGGGGTTAGAGCTGAACCAGATCAAAACAGGTCCCAAAATATTCCTGGAAAACCAAAAATATTCCTGGAAGAAGAAACCGTCGAGTCACTCGTGCTCTTGATTACTTCAGAGGGCAGAACTCAAACCCAGCAAGGGCTTTAAATATCTCCTTTCCAGTCGAGGGGATGAAAGGGAAATGTGGCAAAAAAAGGCTCTGGGTGAGGAAGGTTCAAGGGAAGGGCTTCACCTGAGTGTGGAAATTCTCTTTGCCACAGTAAGTGGGATAAATTTCATGTAGATTCTTGTGCTTGGTCACAAGTTCCTCAGGAGAATTTCCAGCCTCTCCTCAGATCCACTCTTGGCACTACAGGGGCTCATCGTGGCAGTGCCTTGGATATCCAAGGACATTTTAACGGGGGAATGACTTCATGTGGCCAAGAAATGGGCACTCCAGGGGTGCTGGGTGGCTCCACAGGAGGAAGAGTGAAGTGTGTGACCTCCCTGGACCTTGGGGTGCATTGCCATGCCATGAAGCTCTTGTTGGTCCCTTGGAGTTTCCTGCTCCACCACAATCTGCCCCCTCTTGGAGCTCATCCCCTGATGGGGTGAGGGCCAAGGCAGAGAACCAGCTGTGGGTCAGCAGGTGGTGCTTCCTCAGCCCTGGAAACCCAGCAGGTCTCGAGTGGGAGCCCTTTTCCTGCTGAAGGAAACGCTGAAATCTCCTCAGTCCTCCCCAAAAATGAGCCCTTCTGTTGGTTGGTTTGGTGGGACACTTTGGTGGCATCAGGAAGGTTCACCTGATGCAGTTTTTGATGTGTTTAATAACCATGGGTGTCTCTTCTCTGAACTTGTCCACCCTTTCCCTACAGACTCGTGTTTCACATCCTGATTTTGCCTCAGGATGTTCCTCTGTGTGAAGAAACTTCTCCTTTGCTTCGTTTCAGCTCTGCCCTCTGGATTTGATGACCTCTGGCTCTCACTGGGGCACTGAATGGCCAATTCCTCTCCACCTTCTCCATTCTTTTCCTAAATCCTCCCTGGGCAGCACAGGAGGTGTTGGGGCTGTGCTGTGTGACCTTGATGTGCTCAGAGCCCCTCCCTGGGCAGTGCAGGATCATTGTGGAAGGGTTTGGGGTTCACCACAAATTCAGGGCTGGAAGAGCCTGTGAACCATCCAGTAAGTCCCAGCTGTGGCCAGGGCAGCAGGAATGTGCTCCTTGCCTGCAGGCAGCTGGGAGGAGGTGTTAATTCTTCCTGCAAACAGGATTATTAGGAGACAAGATGTCCAAAAGCCCCTTCCAGAGACTGCTACAAATTCCCCTTTGTGCGACTCCGGGTTGGTTTTCCAAAATATCCCCCCCAGTGCACGTCAGGAGCCCCTAGCCCAGGAGATGGGAGTTCTTGGAGCAGGGTTTGCAGCTCTGGGACACTTTCCTAGTCCCACAAATCCCTGTGGGAGCAGAGCTGAGATCAGCTGGGATCTGCACAGCTCTGAGGGTCAGGGGCAGCAGTGCCATGGAGGGAAAACACACGTCCCCTCTCTGAGGTTCCATTCATCCCCCTCCAGAGGCTGGGAATGTGCAGGGACATTTGAGGGAAGGGCTGTTGTTTTCCTTTGGATTCCTGATAAACACTGGCAGCCACGGCCCAGGTGGGAGCCAGCAAAGAGCTGGCACTTTCTGCACGGGGCACATCAAACCTTTGGGGTTTGGAGGTGGAGGTTTATGATAGGAAAGCACAGCACCGTTTCTCAGGGGCTGGGAAAGGCAGAGGGATTCCCTCCCTGATGGAAAAGGGCAGGAATCAGATTAATTCCCTCCCTGATGGAAAAGGGCAGCAATCACAGGCCAAGGAAGCACAGAAATGTCAGGTGCCCAAGGGGCTCTGGGGGTAGAGCCCAGCACAGGAACCCTTCATTGCAGCTGTGCTGGGTTATCAGAGCATTTTAATTAATCTGCTTCAATTAATAACTAGCATTCTAGAGAAGGCTGTATCCTTGAGTCACCTGGAGGGATTAAACCTGTGGCTGGCACTGGAGCTCACACTTCAGTGGTGACCACTCTTAGTTGATGGTTGGCCTTGGGCATCTTAGAGGTTTTCTCCAACATGAACCAACCTGGGATTAGTTTTAATTCCCTCTCTGATCATCCATTGCAGCAAACCTCCATCCTGGGGGCCTGGCCACAGCCAGCCTTGTGGAGCTGCTATTTGTGGAGCTGCTGCCACTTGGCTTTCCAAGCACACAAAAGCCCTTTCGTGCCCCCTCGCTGGGGAGGTGCAACTTCCTCGGGTATTTTTAACCCCCGTTGCTTTAAACAAACACGTTGGCACATGGAGAGATGGGAAGGTTGAACTGATTAGAATCTCCTGAATAGTCATGAAAGTTAAATCGGGCCCCGGCAGCTCCTCGGAGTGCAAATTGCATGAATATATATGAAGTGACTTATTTAAACCCACTCGTCTTTATTGCCGTGCCTCTCCATTTGTTTCCTGGGGAAAAAGCAGCGGAGTTTTAAGGTGAAAATCCCTTCTCTTCTGCTGCCACAAATCGAGGGAGTTAATTCACAAAATGTCACTCAGAGCCTTGGGTTGGGACTCACCTGAATCCTGCTGCAGAGCATGAAAGGAGGGGAGAGGAGGAAAGGGGGTTGTTGCTCATGAAATAGACTCGAGGCCCTGAAATTTAAGAACCAGATTGTTCAAAAGGTGATAAAAACACCACGTTCTGTTGCAGGAGGGAGTGGGGCGACATTTGGGAAGGAAAACCTGGTGGTGGCCCTTAAAATACTCAGTGCCCATTTCCAAGTAAAGGAGACATGAAATAGCAGGGGTGGGGTGGGAAAGGTTTGTGTGGAGATGATGAGGATGAGGATGATGATGAGGATGATGATGCCTCATGGTGACAGAACCCTGGGATGAGTCACTTTGGGGGTGATCCTGGCCCGGGATGCAGGAGCTGTGGTCACCTCTCACTCCACTGCTTTAGTTCATGGGCTTTAACATCTCTCATCACCTGACTCGAGGGACAAATGATGCCTTTGATTAGTTCCTAAATGAGACTCTGGATCCATCCTTTGGGAATTGCTCCCTCTCTGATGGTGCCAGAGATGGTTCCTTGCAAAGAGCCCCGTTTTGCTGCAGTTTTAGGGGTGGAAGTGGCACCAAAATCCCATTTTCCTGCATTCCCATGTCCCATTTCTCCTCCCCAAACATCTGCCTGGGATCCTGCCAGAACCACCAAACCCATTTTCCAGCAGGAACATCCACGGGGAATGAAATCTGGGCCCTGCAGGGGGAAATGGAGGGAGGAGCAAACGTCCTTCTCACCACAGTTATCTGGAGAATGTTCCATGGGCAGTCATTTTTCCACTACAGAAATTGCTGTGGTGGCAATATAAACATATACATATATATAAACACACACATATATATTATTTCTATATATATTTATGTTAAAATCTCTAAAGAACACCTTAAATAGGGGCCTGAGAAAGAGTACACAGCAAAAGGGAGAAGCACTCCTGGATTCTCTGGTCTCAGGAGAGATATCCAAGGAAATAAAGTCCAAATATATGGAAATTGCCTGTTCTAGGCAGGGAAATCAAGGTGGGAGGAAAGTGGAGCTGAGATTTCCCAGGAAAAGCTCCCTTGGAAAACACCTATTGGGTGGGATTCAAGGTTTTTAACAGAATGGGGCTCATTTGATCAGTGGTTTATTCCTTTATTATTTTTATATGATTATTTATAAACCTTTATTTCAGGTATAGAAATAAATAACAACCTCCTGAAGCAGAAGATAAATGAAGATATTCAGCTTCTCCTTGTGATGGGAAGATGTTTCTAAGAAGGAAAATTAGTCAAACTGAGTGTTCTCAATCTCAGGTGTGTTTAAATATATATATAAATAAATCTTTGCCTGACTGGGCTCATGGATTTCTCAAAATTTTAGTTTTAAAACTTATAGTCAAAAGTTCAGACTTGTTTTCTTGGATATTTTTTTAATTTCCACACTACTCCAGGATTACAATTATTCCAATGTCTTGACATCTTTCAACACAAATTAAAAACAAGGAAAAATCATTCTTGCCCAACTCCAGTGTTGGACTTTCCCTCTCTTTGAGCAGAAATGAAATATGGGTGTCAAAACCAGGCAGGAGAAGGCACAGGAACAGATTTCCTGGGATTTCCCTTTGGAATTTCTCTCTGACCTGGAAATGGGGTGGAAAAGAGACCAATTTCCCATGGTTTGACCCCTCCAGTCCCACCCACTGCCCCTCCCAGGCACTGCCAGGAGCAGAACCTGGAATTAAAAATGAATAATATGGAATATTCAGGCCTGGCAAAGACCTCAGGGGAAAGGGCCTGGAATGGGGACGCAGAGGATTTGAGGGAACCCCACCTGAGACCTGAGAAGTCAAGGGGGATTTGAGGTGGCCCAGGGTGAAAGTCCCCAATGTCCTCTGGCTCAGGGACATCCCTGCTGGAGGGGCAGGACCAGGAAACATCACAAGCAGTGGGATTTTTGGAGCTGTTCCCACTCAAAACGTTACTCCCCCTTTCCCTGAAATATCCAGTTCTTGATCCAGCAGGAAAGTTAAGAAAAAAAAGGGGAAATAAATGAATGAACAGCCTTGAAAGCCACGACACAAACCTGCCTTTTAGGGGTGTCTTTGAGCACTTGGAGCCCGGGAGTTGGATGAGTTTTGGAGGAGGAAGAATTCCTGGCCAGGATGCCCAGAAATCCCACGACAGTTCCCAGCACAACGGAGGGGTCTGTGAATCCAACGGGGGCAAAAGAAAGGGGTTTTTCAAAAGGTGTGCGGGGGGATTTATGGCATTGCAGCATTCCTGGGATGGAACAGATCCTGGGTTTGTACCCTTGCACTGAGAGAGGGCTGGAGCCTCAGAGGACACACATTCCTGAGCCAGGGAATAGAACCAGAGCATTGTTAAGGTTGGAAAAGAGCTCCAAGATCAGCAAGACTCGACTGAATCCCAGAGTTCCCACTAAGGCAGAGTGCAAAGTGCCACGTCTGCTTGGGCACAGGCCCAGAACCCCAGGAGATGCTGAGCTGGGAGGGACCCCCAAGGATCAGCCAGCCCAACCCTCAGCCCTGCCCAGGACCAGCCCCAAGAGTCACCCCCTGTGCCCCAGAGCATCATCCAAACCCTCCTGCAGCTCTGGCAGCCTTGGGGCCGTGCCCACTGCCCTGGGGAGCCTGGGCAGTGCCCACCACCCTCTGGGGGAAGAAGAACCTTTCCCTGAGATCCTCCTTCTCTTCCTCCTCTTCAACAGGCTAATTCCCACTATTCTTTTAATCCCATTTAATGTGGCAGAGCTGAATTTTAATTGGAATTGTAGTACCTGAATGTCCAACCAACAGGTTTGGAGCAGGTCCTTGGGAATGTTGATGGCACCTGTTTATCCATGGAACACAAACCAGCCTTGGGGACTCAATGGTTCAACAATGGGCTTGANCTCTGCTCTGTGGGGGCAGGGACAGCACCCAGGGAATGGCTGGAGCTGTGGCAGGGCAGGCTCAGGGGGCATCTCAGCCAAAGGTTCTTCTTCCCCCAGAGGGTGGTGGGCACTGCCCAGGCCCCCCAGGGCAGTGGGCACGGCCCCAAGGCTGCCAGAGCTGCAGGAGGGTTTGGATGATGCTCTGGGGCACAGGGTGGGACTGTTGGGGTGTCTGTGCAGGGCTGAGGGTTGGACTGGATGGTGCTTGGGGGTCCCTTCCAGCTCAGGAGATTCTGTGAAACGTGCAAGGTCAGAACCCCCTCCAGCCTTGGGGCCTCTCTGGGCTGGTTTGGGTCAGGTTCAGGACTTGGAGCAGGGGGGTGCAGGGGGTTTCTTTGCATCATTCCCCATTTCATGATGCTGCTCCAGGACTGGGAGCACCACTAGCAAAATCCCATCCCTCCCCCTGGTTCCTCAATCCCCCTGAGGCTCCAGGGCAGTGCAATTAGCTCAGGATTAGTCACAGAGCAGGACAATGGCCAGCCCAGGGCTGTGTTTGGCTCCTGTGCCAGCTTCACCCTGTCCAGCACATTCAGCCTGGTCCTCTCTGCTGTAGATCCAAGTTCTGAGCTGGAAATTGGCACCAGAGCCCAGGAATGACAGCGACACTCCCTGCTCCTTGGAGATGTGAAAGCAGGAAAGGAGCAGGAGAGGGCAAGGCACACTCAGAGCTGACAGGGAACAGAGGGGAGGAAGGAGCCTCGTGCTGCTGGTTGGCTCCTCACCTTCCCAGCTAAGGAATCCTTGGAGCTGAACTCATCACCTGGATTTGGGGGGCAAATCCTGCTCTCTGGAGTGCTGGAAGTGGGATGGAACTCCATGAAAACCAGCAGGTTGGCACCCATGTCATGTGTGAGGCTGGGCAGAGTCTAAGTGGTTATAACATAAACACAGCCACAGTTTGGTCCCAAAACCCTTCAATCACAGACAAATAAAATCTTTATTCAGCCTTTCCACACTTCCCTGTGCCCTGATGTGGCTGGTTAGGAAAAAGTGTGGCACAGCTGGAGAATTAAATCCCCCTCTGGTGCCTGGCAGCCAAAATCCAGTGCCTTGGAAGCAGCCAAGATGCTGCTGGAAAGCACAGGCTGGAGCGTGTCCTTCACCTGCCACCCCTCAGCTCGCTCCAGAGAATTCCCAAAATCCCCCTGGAGACCATGCATTAATGCTGTTGTCCACAGAAAAGTATTTATTTAGATTAAGGCTTTCTAAAACAAAAGTGACAACTCAATCAAATCTTAATTGGCCTCACCAAGCCATTGGCTAAATTCCTTAACAGATATAGAATAAAAATAAGTATATTGTGTGTGTTGGAACAAAAGGAAATTAATAGAGCGGAGTAATGAAAGCAATTAATCTTGTATTATAGCAGCTGGAAAATTGAGAGTGTGTGCAGAGGAGATAAAACCCCATTTGAGCCTCGAGTGTCCTCATGGGCCATCAGTGAGGTGAGGCTGGGGGGAGCCAGCCCCTGATCCCAGGTTTGGGGATGCTTTGGGTTTGTCTGTCCCAAAATTCACCATTTAATTCTCTTTCCTTGCACACCCACCCCTATTTAGGGACTTGCACTTATTTAGGTGACAGCACGAAACCATCATGAGCTACCACAGGGGAATGAACGCTCCAGGAACCCCCAGAATTACTGAGTTGGCTGAAAAATCCATAATTTGGCGTAAAATTGCTCGAGTTCTGGGTCAGATGATTGTGTCACAGCTCCAGGATGACACAGAGATGTGACTCAAGGTGAGGGGTTTCTGAAGGAGAACTAAAAGGACTTTTTGTGCAAACCCCAGAGCTGCAACCCCTCCATTCAAATCCCATCCCAAAGCCTCATTAAGTCAGTGGGAGCCTCTTTGGCCCAGGAATTTGGAGCTCAGAGCCTTAATAAGCACAGTCACCAGGGGCCAGAGGCAGCAGGATATATTCCATTTGTTTCCAGGCAAGATGAAATTAATCTCTCTGCAGAAAAGCAGCTTAAGGTCTGGATCCTCCTTAAGTTCCTGCAAGGCCTCTGTGGTTCACTTGAGTAATCATTGATTGGATTCTTAGAAGACACAGAGAAGCTCTGGCTAATTACAGCACTTTGGGGCCTTAGGCAGGGCTGAAATTCAGAATGAAAATAAGGGAAACAAAGGAAAATCAACCTGGAACTCTCCAAAAATGTGGTGTCTTGAAAAATAAGGCTGTCAAAATGTTTGATTTGATTGCTACAGGGTTTGGGGGTTTGTTACCATCTAGAAGGCTGAAACGTGTTTCGAGGTCAAATGTTTTCTCAACCTGAGGAGGTGAAACGTTTCACTGGGAAAATAAAAGCAAAATGTTCCCATTTTTATATTATAATTTGTGGGTGGAGGGTTTAAAAAAAACAAACAAAACAAAACTAATAAAACTGCAAAGGTTTAATAATTTTGTGTGAATCTCATCTGAGTTTTGGGTTTCACATGTTTGTCTGTCCCAAAATTGACCATCACATTCTCTTTCCTTCCATATTCACATCCCTGGGGTGTGTGGGCAGGGCCAGGAGTTGCCCTCGATGACCTGGTGGGTCCCTCCCAACCCAGAACATTTCATGAAGAGTCCCTGAACACCAAAGGCCAAGAATGCCACAATTCTTTCCCATGGGGTTGCTCATTGGAGAGCTAATTAAGTCTTGATCATCCAAACCCACGATCTGAGGAGTCAAACCCAGGCAATCCCTGGAGGGGGGGACACTGTGCATCCCCCTCCTGCTTTTGGCAAGGGACTTTTGGGGACAGGTCACCTGTTTTGGCACCGAATCCCAGTAACAGATGGCTCCTGAGTGAGGCTCATCCCTTCTCTCCTGCTGCCCCAAGACTTTCCTTCTTGCCTTGGGTTCCTTCCCCTTCCCTGGTGACTTCCAAAGGTGCATATTTTGCTGTGGGCACCTTTCCCTCAGGCTGGAAGCACAAACAGTTGAATTTTAGCAAGCTCCTCGTGTTTAACACAGCAAAATGTTCCTTTCCACTCAAGTCCCATTTCCCCCTTTCCCTACAACTCCTCCACCATCAGGATTTGCTCCTGGAAACTCTTTTCTTTCCTGACCTCGTGGTGCTTGAAGTGACTTCACTCTGCTGGCCAAGCCATCCATGTCTTCCTGCATTTCGTGCCTATTGTTGTTGGCCACGACTGGCTTGTTATAAAAACACACTCAGTGTTTCTCTGCCTTCTGCAAACCAGTGTGGGTGGAAAGTTTGGGAGTGGGAGGAGGAGCAGAAGGAGCCTCCACACAGACCCACGGCTGTGTAAATATTTGAAAGGTCACTCAGTTACTCATACAGGGTGTTCTGCCAAGCTTTGTGCAGAAAACACCTTTCTTTTTTTTTTTTGCTGTCTGCTAATAAATCTGTTGGGCTTTGCAAGCGGAGCAGCAGGCAGTTTGTGTTCCCCTTTCCAATTAAATCATCCATTGTTTGCTTGGTTTGTTGTTTCCTGGGCAAATCAAGGACAAAAGTACCGTGGATGGGAGGTAATTGCAGACAGCAAGGAGGGCAGGTTATGGAGAAAGCTGGGCAGGGAGGACTCCAGGAGGGATCAGCTTTTACACACCCACTGAGCTCCTGAAATCCCTTGTTTGCCTTTGGTGCCAGGCAGGAACCCACTAATTGGGCAAATGTCCCGTGGTTTGGGATGGGCAGGGGCCAGGTCCAAGTTCTGCTTTACCCTCACATATGAACAGTTTGGCTCTGGCTCTGGCTCTGATCTGCTCTTGTGGGCTTTGTCTCCTGGCCTGACCTGGTCCTGGGCTGCTCTCTGCACTGGGAGAGGACCAGCCCTAGTCCAGGTTCTTCATCCAGGATCCTGCATTTGGGAGAGGGAATCATCTCACATGTCTCAGATTGGGAATTAGCTCCAGCTCAAGGAGCAGCATTTTGGGGTTGGGTGGGGACATTTCCGTGTGATGGTGGTGGAAGATGCTGGAGGAGCAAGGGAGATGTGGCACCACGAGGTGATGGAGCTGGTCCCTCAGGAGTGTCTGCTCCATGGTGACCTAAACAGCTCCCAGCAGATCCTCAGGGAATGTGTTGGGAATTCAGACACCTG
Organism: Campylorhamphus procurvoides; assembly: GCA_013396655.1. Taxonomy (NCBI): domain Eukaryota; kingdom Metazoa; phylum Chordata; class Aves; order Passeriformes; family Dendrocolaptidae; genus Campylorhamphus; species Campylorhamphus procurvoides. The sequence continues at coordinate 379,829 of WBMV01006663.1, read as the reverse complement.
GCACACAAGAAGACCCCTGGATTTAAGTTCACCAGGAACTTCAGGGACAGGACAAGCAGTGATGGGGTCAGACTGAAAGAGGGGAAATTCGGGCCACAAGAATATTCTCCCCTGGGAGGGTGGGCAGGCCCTGGCACAGGGTGGGCAGAGAAGCTGTGGCTGCCCCTGGATCCCTGGAAGTGTCCAAGGGCAGGTTGGAGCACCCTGGGCTGGTGGAAGGTGTCCCTGCCCATGGCAGGGGTGGCACTGCATAATTTTAAAGTCACTTTCTACCCAAACCATTCCATGACACTGTGAAGTCTCCTAATAGGAAGTTGAATCCAGTATTTAATTTTATAAGACTTTATGGAGGTGGGAGGGATCTCTCCATTAATCTCCATTAATATGAATAATAATTAAGCAGCAGTACTGGTTTATTGATTTATCCTTGTTGGATGAATATTTAGATGAAACTGCTGCCTTATTTAAAACCAAAGGACAGTCTTGTTCTTGCATAGCTGTGTGAATAAAAGCTAACACAGCACCTTCCTCCATCCAGCTGAACGGAAACAAGAGTTTTTTACCTCTGTGAGCACTTAAATATACTCAAGATTATTATTTTTTATGTCTGAGCAAGACAAAAGGCAGGCAAGGTAACGGATAAAATATAGGAAGGTGTATCTGGAGGGAGGCTGGATGGACATCAAGCATAGCAAAGCTGATATAAAATATAATGAAAGAATAAAGCAGGTAAGAGGGCAGGTATAAATCCTGATGCAATGAATAAAGCACGTCACATAAAGGGGATAAAACCCCAGCAAATGGCAAAACACCCATCAGCACAGGCAGAAAGCAGAATGAACTGGTGGTCGAGAGACATCCATGGGGACATTGCTCTTGTCACTCTGAATAAGCAAAACGATCATTTTGTCTTCCGAGCCCTTAACAGGACTGTGGGAGGGGAGTGGAGTTCCCCTGCTCAGAAAGAAGAATATCTGACACCAAGATGTTTCACTGAGTATTCTCAGCAGGTCCCAAATCCTGTCAGGTGGGAAACTTTTGCTGTGGGGCTTGGGGAGGGTGGGATGGAAATCCAGGCAAAGTCAGGTCAGCAGAACTCCCAGGGCTTGGGGGGAGCAGGGATGGGGTGGGAGGAGATCCAGCTGGGCTGGTCCCACCAGCCCCTTCCCAGCCAGCTCTCCATGGGCATCACCTGCACTCAGGGGGTTTAACCACCTGGAGCTCGAGGTGCTGCCCCTGGGTCAGGCTGGGCTCCATCCAGGCTGGGGAGGAGCAGATGGAGACAGGAGGGGGAAGGACCTGGGGGTGCTGGTGGGGGAGAGGTTGGACATGGCCCAGCCCAGAACCCCCCGTGCCCTGGGCTGATCCCACAGTGTGTGCCCCTCTGCCCCTCAGGTGAGACCCCTCCTGCAGAGCTGCCTCCAGCCCTGGGAAACAACATCCAAAGGATGTGGAGCTGCTGGAGAGTCCAGAGGAGCCACCAGGATGGTCAGGAACTGNGGTCAGAGGGCTGGAGAAAAGGCTTGGGGAGCTGGGATTGTTCACCCTGGAGAAGAGAAGGCTTTGGGGTGACCTCATTGTGGCCTTTCAGGACCTTGAAGAGGCTACAAGAAACACGAGGAGAGACAATTTCCAATGGCCTGGAGTGCCAGGACAAGGGGAATAGCTTTAAACTGCCAGAGGGCAGGGATGGATGGGATATTGGGAAGGAATTCCCAGCTGGGAGGGTGGGCAGGCCCTGGCACAGGTTGGGCAGAGAAGCTGTGGCTGCCCCTGGATCCCTGGGAGTGTCCAAGGCCAGGCTGGAGCACCCTGGGCCAGTGGAAGGTGTCCCTGCCCATGGCAGATGAGCTTTAAGGTCCCTTCCCACCCAACCCCTTCCATGGTTCTGTGATCCCATGACCTCTGCAGAAAGCCCTACGTGCTCCCCAACCCCTCCAGCTGGGATTCCATGAGCACACAGCTCCTCACCTCCCCTACATCCTTCCTATCCACATTTTCCCCAACCTCCTTGTGCAAATCATTTGAAAGAAAAGNGCAGAAAGCCCTACGTGCTCCCCACCCCCTCCAGCTGGGATTCCATGAGCACACAGCTCCTCACCACCTCCCCTACATCCTTTGTATCCACATCTTCCCCAACCTCCTCGTGCAAATCATTTGAAAGGGAACTGTATTTCCTTTAATTAGGAGGCTCCAGGAGCAGAATCCATTTGCCAGCCACCTCCCCAAGCTGTCCCTTTCTCCTGGCAGGGGCAGGTTCCTGAGCCCAGCTGGGATTTGTGGTGGCAGCCCCAGTGCCAGGCTCTGGCAGGAATGCCCTGCACTGCTGGCACACAGAACTTCTCTCATCAAGGCCCTCCCATTGTTGGGCTTTTTCTGGAGTGCAAATAACACGAAGCAAAGCTTTGGAGGAAGCCAATTAGGAAGGGCAGAAGAAACATTTCCCACTGGCTGGGGGTAGATCCAGGACTAAGCAGGAGCAGGGCATGGAATGTGGGAGCACAAGGAGGGTGTTACAGGGTTGTGAGCAAGGAACTTAAGGACAAGGTGTTGTTTCTCTGGGAAAAAAAGCTTAATTCCTTTGTCCTGAGAAGCACAGACTTCTCAGACTAAAATCTTTGTCTTCCTGACCCAAACTCTTGTTTTCAGGGTTCTCACACCTTCCATGATTGTCCTTCCTCAGAGCAGCACCTTCCCAACACGATGCCTGAAATTAGGAATAAAGATTTAGGGAGGGAACCTTTTCTGGGCAATGCAGGAGCTTTGGAGCTCTGATTTATTCTGATTTAGTCCTACACTCCAGTTCAGCTCTGCTCTCCCTGAGGAGCAACACACCCACAGCTGGGGAGCTCTTCACTGCCATGGGTGCCAAGGAGGGTGCTCTCAGCTCTCTCAGGGAGGTGAATTCATGGAAGATGCTGTTTCTGAATCCAGCTGAAGGACCAAAAGCCCTCAAACAAGAGGGTGACCTTAATTGTGGCCTCCAGTGCCTGAAGGAGACAACAAGAACCATGGAGAGAGACTGTTCACAAAGATCCTGGAGGGACAGGACACAGGGAATGGCTTCCCAGTGCCAGAGGGCAGGGTTAGATGGGATATTGGGGAGGAATTGTTCCCTGGGAGGGTGGGCAGGCCCTGGCATGGGTTAACACAGCCCTGGAAGTGTCCATGGCCAGGCTGGAGCAACCAGGGCTGGTGGAAGTTGTGGAATGAGATGCTTCCAGGAAGGAGTCACGGGCAAGGAGCTGCAAAGCATATAAAATACATGCCCATAACTCCATGAAAAGCCAGGGTTTGTTCCTTTGGAGCAGAAGGACTTCCTCCAGCTCCAGTTCTGCAGCCCAGCTCTGGCTGCCTGAGGAGGATGGAATGCAGAGCCCTGAAAGGGGCCACTCAGCATGACCTGTCAGCCACATCTGCAGAACCAGAGAGCACCAACTGCAGCCAAAAGCCCAGCCTGGGCCACACTCGCTATTTGTTTTTACACTTTGGGAGCTAAGTTTGGGTTTGGTGTGTGGGGCACACAAAGGGCCTCTGTCTGCCTCTAAAAGGACAAGGGGGCACTGCAAAGCAAAGTACATTTTCCACGCAGAGGCAGGTTCAGGTTATGAAGCAGCTTTTCATATTTGCAGGAAATGCTTGATCCTCCTCCACCTTCTTTAAGATGGGCCCATGACACGGCTTTGAGGGGAGGCAGCCCCAAAAGAAAATATGTTTCATGTGGAGCAGGCAAAGCAAAGCCTCTATTTATGCTTAAATTTTTCAAGGCAAACTTTATTTTTAAGCCTGTTTCTCCAAAGCTCCTGCAGGTGTGATTGTGGCTGGATGCATTTGGGCTGCCCTGGGGGTGCTGATGGAGGCAGTGCCCTCGAGTCCCCATGTGGGACTTTCCCTGCCTGGGGAGAGGTCTCAGCTCCAGGTGACACTGTGGGCCCACCAGTGAATCTTTGCAGCTGGATTATGTTTCTCAATAATAGTTGTGTGCTGAAAAATGGGCTAAAGTTGCTCGTTCTTGACTCAAAAAAGCAGGTGCCACCATGGTGACAAACAGCAGCGACATCAGAACTTTGCCAGTCATTGGTCACAAGTGTTTTGGTTCAAAAGTGACCTGATTTGGCTCAAAAGTGACCAGTTTTGGTTCAGAAGTGACCTGTTTTGGCTCAAAAGTGACCTGATTTGGTTCAGAAGTGACCTGTTTTGGTTCAAAAGTGGCCTGATTTGGCTCAAAAGTGACCTGTTTTGGTTCAAAAGTGGCCTGATTTGGTTCAGAAGTGACCTGTTTTGGTTCAAAAGTGGCCTGATTTGGCTCAAAAGTGACCTGTTTTGGTTCAAAAGTGACCAGTTTTGGTTCAAAAGTGACCAGTTTTGGCTCAAAAGTGACCTGATTTGGCTCAAAAGTGACCTGATTTGGTTCAAAAGTGACCTGATTTGGCTCAAAAGTGACCCCAGGGTTGTAGGATCCAATGGCTGGATGATGATTTTAGAGATCTTTCCCAACCTTAAAGATTCCATGATTTAGTCCAACCCTAGTCTGATGTCTATTAAAATTTATAGGGATATTTTATCATTTATCTCCCATTCCACCTCGATGGTTTCAGGAGAGCAGGAGCTCTGAAACACCGCAATCAAATCTGTATTCCTAATTCTGCCCAGAATAAAAATGAAACCATTCCCATAAATGAACATCCCCAACATCCACTCAGGGCTGTCAGAGTCAATATTGGAGCAAACCTGCCCCTCCTCATGTCCAAGAGATGTCACTCTTGGGGCAGACAATTTTTAGGCTTGGGATGAATTTTAGGAACTCAGCTGGAGTCCTGGAAGGGCAAAGTTGTCACAGGGCTGTGAATGTGGTTGGAGTGAGGGCTCACAGGGTTGTGCTCTGCTCAAAATCAGGGCTGAAGGGCAGGAATGGACAAGGTCCTGGAGTGAAGGACAAGGGGAATGACTTCAACCTGACACAGAGTAGGGTTAGATGGGGTATTTGGGAGAAATTCTGCCCTGGGAGGGTGGGCAGGCCCTGGCACAGGGTGGGCAGAGAAGCTGTGGCTGCCCCTGGATCCCTGGAAGTGTCCAAGGTCAAGCTGGGGCAACCTGTGGAAGATGCCACAGGTCCCTTCCCACCCAAACCACCCCATGGCTCGATAATCCCAAGCTAAAAGTGGGAAAACTCAACCAGCAGACAAGAGCAATGGTGCTCTGAGTCCCCTGACATGAATAAAGCCCCATCAGCACCACTGAGATCACCGAGTGTTCCCAGGCCATGTGGCTGTTTGTCTGTTTAGCTTCAAATAAAATCCCCAACCAAACAATGCCCCACAACCCTCCAGCAGAGGAAGACAAGCCCCCTCAGTGGCTCAACAAGCTTGGAAATATTTCATACTCAAAGAGAGAAGCCCCCTCAGTGGCTCAACAAGCTTGGAAATATTTCATACTTAGAGAGACAGACACAAAGGTATGACTTGGAAGAAAGAGCTCACACGTGTGGGCTGCAGCCCAAACCCTGGAGCCCTGGGATGTGGCAGGAGGAAATCTTTTCCTCTGTCAACAAATAAAAGCTCCCTGGAAGGAGCATTCCCATGGATTTGTGAATTCAGGAAGCTGCAGGAGGTTACCTGGCACAGGAGAGCCATAACAATGCTCTGGACAAGTTCTTTTATTTCCCATCCTAAAAAGAGGCAGGAGCTGCAGAAGCTCCTGCTGGGGAGGGGTGAGAGCAGACACACTTCACACTTATTCTGCATAAAAGTGGATCCTTGAAATCTGGAGCTGCTCAGAAGGCAGACAAGCTGCCAGTGGATTGTGGGGAAAGGGCTTTTGCCAACACTGGAGTTGCAGGGCCCATAAATGTCCTATAAAGTGTTTTCCTTTCAATGGAGCCCCCCAAACTGAGCAGCCTGTGAATCCAGAGGCACCAAACCCTCCCCAGCTCTCCTGGGCCAGGGATGTGGCCACAGATTGGGGCACTTCTGCACACACAGCTCAGGTTTCCACCTGCACAGGAGGGCTGATGGTCCCTGCAGAGCCCTCTGAGGCTCCTGGATGAAAAGCTGGGCACAGAAAAGCACATCTTCCTAATTTCGGTTCCAGCTCACCAGTGTGGGCTCAGCTGGCTCTGCAGGGAAATTTGGAGATGAAACCACGGACTTGGCCCAAAATAAAACACACCAAACTGAGCAGAAAGCCCTGAATGGGAATAATCCAGAGCTAACTTAAACCTGATCCAACTTCCTGAGGATTCTCAACCTTCTGGTGCCTTTATACCTTGATTTGAGCATTTCTCTGTGCCCAGGGGATGGTGGAGAGCAGGAATCACCCATGACAGCTCCCACAGCTGGAACTCCAAAGTTCCTTTCAGCTTCCTGCCAAGCCCAGGGCAGGAATTGCTCTGCTGCCAGCAGGTTTTTGCTGAATATGAGCCCACCTTCTTCCCCAGCTTGGTCTGAGATTGGCTCAAATGCAGCACAATCACCAATAATGCAAAAAAAATATTATTTTTCTTTTTTTTCCCCTTTTATTTTTCTGCTCAGCTGCATTTAGCTCTTGTTGGCAAACAGTTCCCCACAAAGGCAAGGCTGAAAATCATGGAGACATCCTTAAAGGGAACAAAAAACAACATAGAAAGGAAGAACCACGTGACTTGAAAACCTGGGACTTCGGTAATAAACTGTCAGATTTGGGGAGATTCCAAAGAAAACCATGGGAAATGCAACAGGACCTGCCCTGGAGTGTTGGGAAGGGAAGGTTTGGGAAGGGAAGGGAAGGTTATTTTTTATGGGCATGGTAATAAATCTAGAGTGACGAGCACATTTCAGTGAGTTCAGGCAGGGGACATGCCCTGGGATCCTGCACTGTGAAGTCACCAGGCTCAGGCCTCGCTGTTGCTGATTTTTCCAGGAGCTCACAGACATAAATCACCTCAGGAAGAGGGAGCAAAGCTGCAGCCAAGAACCCTTCACCAGCCTCTGCTCCAGAGCCCAGGGCTGCTCCAGCAGCAGCTCCCAGGAGCTCTTCCAAGGAATGGGGACTCTGCTGGCAAAGGACGAGACGCTTCCGAGGGAGGAACTTGGGTGTTTCACTGCCAAAACAGCAGGTCAAGCTGAAGGTGAAATTCTTGGCCCCCTGCTTTTGTTTCTGCTGATTTTTGTAGCAAAAAGCCTCCCTCTGCTTCAGATCCTCCTCTCCTTTGCTGGGCACCACCTGCCCCAGCAGTGTTTGTCCTCCCAGTTCCCATGTGGGATGTGCAAGCTGTAAAGAGTCTGCTAAAAAAGCAACACAACTTTGCTTGCTTTCTTTCTTGTTGAGAAATCAAAAGGCCTCATGTGACTCTGTCGATGACTTGCCACATTTACAGGGCAGGAAGGAAGTTGGGCTGCACTGCTCTCACTTCGCTCTCCACTGGGGCGGCTGCAAAGGCAACCTCAGTAACTACCAAAATGAGCCCCCCAAGCCCCCCAGAGCCCCCCAAATGCTGCTTCTTCAGCATCAAGACAGCGACAGTGGCTCTGGGCATCTTCCACATGGTGAGTTGGGGGACCAAAAGGGGGCACAGGGAGCTGTGATCTCCCCACAAGGTGCAATGGGGGCAGATCACAAGCTTTCCTGATGCTTCAATTTGCTCTGTTCCCAAAAAACCCCAACGATTTAAGAGAGCTGGACAAAAGAAGAGAAGGTGGAGGGGGGAAAAGGGAGGAGTGGAAGAAATTTCCTGGACTGGGAGGGGTTTTTAATTGTGGTTTTTTCCCTGGCTCTCCCAATTGGAGCTCATGGAAAGTGTTTCCTGTCTTTGCCTTGCTCTCAGGGCAGGGTGTGGGGCTTGGCCAGGGCTCAGGGGGCTCTTGGGTAGAAGTGGGCAGCACGTTGGCACTGGGAATGCCCCTGGGAATGTGGGAATGCTGCAGGAGGGATTTGGGCTCTGGGAGAGCACAGGGTGATGGGCAGAGCTGCCTCATCTTCTCCACGGCCTGTTGGAGACTGGATGTGTTTCCTTTGGGAGCTGGGACCATGCTCAGCTCACAGGCAGTGCTGGAGCTGCTCAGGGCACAGATGGCATCGGGCAAAGGAGGGCATGGGGGCTGGTGAAGGGACTGGAGCACAGGTCCTGTGAGGGGCAGCTGAGGGAGCTGGGGGGCTTATCCTGGAGAGGAGGAGGCTCAGGAGGGACCTTCTCACCCTCTACAGCTCTGACAGAAGGGGGGAACCAGGTGGGGTCAGTCTTCTCCCAGTCAACCAGCAGTAGGACAAGAGGACACAGCCTTCAACTGCACCAGGGGAGGATTAAGTTGGACATCAGGAGGAAATTCTTTAGAGAGAGGGCTCAGACACTGGAATGGGCTGCCCAGGGAGGTGGTGGATTCACCATCCCTGGAGGTGTTTAAGAAGAGACTGGATGTGACACTCAGTGCCGTGGTCTGGGTGACAAGTTGGGGCTGGGTCACAGGTTGGCCCCGATGACCTCTGTTCTAACCTGGTTGATTCTGTGACCCTGAGCAGAGGCAGCAGAGCCTGCAGGCCCCTTTCTCCCACACTGCCTGCCTGCACGGAGGTGGCTCGAAGTCATGCTCAGGATGTGGTTTCTCGCATGGCAGGAGCCCCAAAATGATCCCCTGGGTGTGCAGTCAGGGCTGGGTGGGAGCCTGAGAGGACCTGCAGGCTGCAGATGTGGCTGGGCATGGCAAGGGTGTGCCAGGGCATCCTGCAGCACTGCTGGGCTCTGCTGGAGGACACTGAGGGCACGTGGGGGGTTCAGCTGGAGAGGAGGAGAGTGAGGGGAGAGCTCATTGCAGGGACACCTTCCTGGGCAGGGGCAGAGGAGGGGCAGGCACTGAGCTCTGCTCTGTGGGGACAGGGACAGCAGCCAGGGAATGGCTGGAGCTGTGGCAGGGCAGGCTCAGGGGGCATCTCAGCCAAAGGTTCTTCTTCCCCCAGAGGGTGGTGGGCACTGCCCAGGCTCCCCAGGGCAGTGGGCACGGCCCCAAGGCTGCCAGAGCTGCAGGAGGGTTTGGATGATGCTCTGGGGCACAGGGGGTGACTCTTGGGGCTGGTCCTGGGCAGGGCTGAGGGTTGGGCTGGCTGATCCTTGGGGGGCCCTCCCAGCTCAGCATCTCCTGGGATTCTGGGATCCAAGCTGAGCCAAACTGACTAAGAGGGAAAACTTAATTACCAGTGACATCAACTGAAAGATGTGCTATTTGAAACAAATACCATGTTGTAAAAATAACTGTGCTGGTGAAAACACCAGTGGGGTTTAGAACAGCGAAAGACACAAAGCCTTGGAGTGAACCTTCACAGTGCTCTGAGTTTGCAGAAGAGGTTCAAAGGGTCACCCAGGCTGGGCAGCAGAAGGTGATTTTCTTTGCAAAATGGTAAAGGAAAAGTCACAAAAAGATGTCCTGAAGTTTGGCACCTGCTTAGAGAAGGAGGAAGCAGGACAGGTACCAAGTGATGCCTGTTCCTCCTCTGCTCTCGGAATGTCACAGATTTTTTGAGCTTGAGGTTCTATTTTAAATGTTTACTACCTGTTGTGTTTAATAATCTCCAGCCTTGTTCTGCTCCCATTTCCCCTTCCAGCAATCATTTCCTTTCCAGGTATAACAGGGCTCTCTGTGAGCAGGGGCTGGGTCAGACACAGCCTTCTTTATTGCTGGGAACGTTGTCCTTCACCTCACAGTTCCCAGGGAAGTCGTGCTCCACATCAGGAATGATGAGAGGTAACCTTGGGTGGAGTTTATGCCTTATCCAATATAAAGAAAAGGTGGGTATCTGCCCCCAAACTCTTCAATTCTCTGCACTGAGAATTAAAAAAGGGTCCTGAAGCCAAGAGAAGGTGCCTGGCTTGGGGTCAGCCCCTCCTGGAGTGCCTTGTCCTGCAAGGAAAGGGGTTGGAATGGTTCAAACCAAAGCCAGGGGGCAAACCAAGCATGGCAGGGTGGGCAAGCAGGTGCTGGAGCCACACAGTGCCCCTCTGGTGTGGGACAGCAGCGTGGATGTGGCTCTGGGCCCCTCACCCATGGCATGGCATTTGATACCAGCCCCAGCTGGTATTTGAGGAGCACCAACCTCAGGCTGGCACTCAGAGCCACCTGCACGTGCCCCTTTCTGCTCTGCCAGGCCATGGTGTGGCTTCCCCTGCCCCTGTCCCATCACAGGCAGCGTGACCTCATCAGTGGATGTGGCAGAGCCACAGCTGGGTCCTCACTCTGCTCCCCCTCTGCCCACCCTGGCAGTGCCCTGCAGTGCCAGGGCTGCCTGGGCAGGGAGCCCTGTGTCCCCAAATGACAGCTCTTGTGCAGTTCAGCCACCACTGCAGTGACCAGCTGGTGGCTGGGAGGGTTTGGTGTCACCCTCAGAACCTCGTGGTGCAAACCACAATGGTCATGGCCACAAGAAGAGCACAGGGATGATGCACAAGGTGGGGCAGGGTGTGGTTTCAGGGGTTTCAGGGACCACCAACACACCCCTTGGGTTTAGACCGAGGAGCCAGAGATGCTCTTAAGGACCAGGATTGGTCCAGAAAAGGCAGGGACAGCTGAGCCCTCAGCTCTTCAACCTGCTGCTCCCCCCAGAGTGACCATCACCACGTCACCAAAACTGTGACCCCCCAAACCCTTGTGGTCTGTCCCTGCTGTGTCATCTTTTACACAGAACCCCTCAGAAAACAGTCTGATCTTTGGATAAGATTGTCTTGTCTTCTTTCAGAGATAACATAGAGTAGCAAACCATTTCTGCCCCAATTCTTTCCCTTCTTGAAGGTGTAGCTGCAGGGGAGGGAACAGAGAAGGGGATTTATGACTTGGCTGATTTGCTGCATCAATCCAGGGGGTTTGTATTGGTATAAATTCCTGCTGTGGGTCCCAGGGATGAATCCCAGCCATGCTGGGGGACAGCAGTGCCATCAAACACGAGCTCTGGGGCTTTGTGGCCATGGCTTGTCCTCCTATAAATTAGATTTGCCTCCCTGTTCATCTCTTCAGAGACAGGTGAAATAAATCCTGGGCATTCTGAAAGCAAACAGGGAAGGAGAAGGACAGAGGTGGGTGATTAGCAAAGCTTCACTGGGCATTGGGAGGTGACTTGTAGGTGACTTTCATGGGGGGATTTGTCCTGCTCATCATCTCCCCCCAGGCATGAAGATTCCTCAAGGAATTTGACACAGAGCTTCAAGACCAGGGCTGGAAGTTTTGCTTCTGTGCAGCAGCACAGGCAGAAACCCTGCAATTCATTCCCACTGCTGCTCCATCAGAGCCAGGGGAGGCCTTAGAAAGCAGCTTGTCTGTACCTTGTCTGGCCTCAGTTTAGACAAGTTGTTGGTTTTGGCAGCAGAAACTCCCCCTGGGCCCTTCCTAGGTCCAGCCCTCACGTGTGGACATGATCCATGGCACTGCAGAGCTGTGATTCCCTGAGCTCTCAGCAGGCTGGGGCTGACCTGAGGGGTTCTGCAGAGCCTGTGCTGCTTCATCCTCCTCCTCCTGCTCCTCCTGGAGCATCTCTGCTGCACAAACACGGGGCAGAAGGAGGCAGCAAGAGGGAAAGGATAAAAGGTTTTGAAAGGAAACCAAGTGGGAACTAAAACCATTCCTCCCTTCATCCCCCCCTGCCACAACAACCTCTTGTCAAGTAAAGCAAGGAGAGGTGAAGCTCTGAAAGGGCAGCATTTATGGGTGGGGTCACTTGCCCTCAGAGCGCTGGGTGTCACCTGGCTCTGTCAGAACCCCCCCAGGGCACTGCCAGGGCACTGGCACCGTCCCCAGGGACCCCTGGCCACGGTGGCTTCCAGCTCTTCTTCCACAAACCCTCGTTGTGAAAACAAAACAAGGATCAGCCACTGCACTGGGGTCACGTGAATAGTGAGAAATCATTTGGAGACCAGTCAAGCTGAACATATTTAAAGGAAAAAAGGCACAGCACGACCTCTGAGAGCAGTTCAGCCTCCCTGCAGCTGTGGCAGGACTGGCACCAGGGCTGTGTGTGCCAGGCTGTGCAGATCCTGCCCTGCAAGACACCCCAGGTTACCTGCCTTGGTTTAATGACTGGCACTACCTCAGTCCTGAATTATGTCACAGTACCATGGAATGACAGAATGTTCTGAGCTGGGAGGGACCCCCAGGGATCATCCAGCCCAACCCTCAGCCCTGCCCAGGACCAGCCCCAAGAGTCACCCCCTGTGCCCCAGAGCATCATCCAAACCCTCCTGCAGCTCTGGCAGCCTTGGGGCCGTGCCCACTGCCCTGGGGAGCCTGGGCAGTGCCCACCACCCTCTGGGGGAAGAAGAACCTTTTTCCTGGTGTTTGGACACTGCCCAGGCTCCCCAGGGCAGTGGGCACGGCCCCAAGGCTGCCAGAGCTGCAGGAGGGTTTGGATGATGCTCTGGGGCACAGGGGGTGACTCTTGGGGCTGGTCCTGGGCAGGGCTGAGGGTTGGGCTGGGTGATCCTTGGGGGTCCCTCCCAGCTCAGGGTATTCCATGATTCTAACCCTCCCCTGACACAGCTCCATGCCATTCATGTCCTGGTGACACAAATTCCTGTCACCCAGAAATGCAAAGCACTCCTGTTAACCAGGGGCAGCAACAAGAGGAGAGGGGTCCTCCAGAATTTCATCTGTAGGAGATGAGAGAGGAAGGGCTGGTGGGGTGGGAGTCCCAGCACCCCAAACAAGCTGTGAAGGGAGTGCTGGGAGGGGAAATGTCCTGTTTCAAACCCCTCTGTCCTGTCATGACATGACAAAGGGAACTGGGGACTTGTCTGAGCAGCCCTGTCAGGCTGAAACCAGAACTTCTTGGTTTCTGCTGGGGCTGAAGGGTGAATGTTGAGTCAGAACATACAGAGAGAGCCCTGCAGAGCAAGCAGGGAGGGCAGACAGCACATCAATCTTCCTCTGCCTGCTCAAACCAGGCTGGGCAGCCTTTGCAGAGCTTCCATCCCCACATGCCAGGCAGCACCTGCCCAGCTCACGTGATGGAGAGGTGCCCTCCCATGGCCCTTGGGATGGAGAGCCAAGGGAGATCACAGTCTCCTCATAGCCCTGTGGCTCACCCTTTCTGTGCAAAAGCCCTTGTAAATGGAAAATTGAACCCAGTGTTTGCTTTGAAACTCTTCTCCTTGATGTGACAGCTTGGGCTTGGGTTTCCTGCCATGTGCTTATCTTTTGTGACTGGTTGTGTGGCTCATTTCAACACCAACGAGGAAACCAGAGTCTCTTGGGCTCTGCTGTTCCCTCTTTGATAGATCTTAGAGATGGTTCTTCATACTTTAGGCTCTGGATGTGCCCTGGCCATAAATCCATCTGGGATGGGAGCACTTGGGATCTGATGTCCTGTGTTCACTTTCAGGATGAAGGGGATCTTTAGGGCTCAGATCTTGCTCAGGCCTTGAAACCTGAAAAAACAATTTCCCCCTCTATTTCCCAGGTTGGCACCTGAGGGTGTGACCAAGAGCTGCAAAAAGGGAAGTCAATCTTTTGGGGAGCATGAACATGGAACCCCCCCAGCTGAGCTGGGGCACCTGAGGCCAGGTGTGGTATCCATGTGTAGGGGGCTAAGAGACCCTTCCCATCCCAGGGGACATCAGCAGGTGTAAAGACACTTCAGGTGGATGCAGTTTGATCCTTGACCAGGTCCAGTGCTGCCATGGGACCTTAAATTCTGTTTTATGAAACCGAATTCATGTTACTTTCTTGCATCCCCGTGTAATAAGAGAGAATTTTTTCTCCTTTCCCTGTCAGTCTCATGTCAAATTGCAAAGTTCATTTAAAGTAGGGTTAACAAACCCAAAAAAACCAAATCCACCCCAAAAGAAATCACAAAATGCTTTGGGTTGGAAGGGATCTTAAAGATCTAATTCCACCCCCTGCCACATAACTTTTGAACAGCCTCATATCAGACAGGCCAGGAGAAAAGAGGAAAATCCAGGCAGGATTTTAAATCCAAGGAGTCCCTTGGTGGGAGTTCCCTCTGCAAACAGAGGGCTCTGGGGGAGGTTCTGCAGCTCAAATGCCCCCTCCAGGCATTGCTGGGACAAACCTGCCCTCCCCTGTGCTCCACCATGGCTGGGTTGGTCTCAGGGTCCTGCACTGGCTGCTCTTGGGCCGTTTCCCACACGCAGAGTTTGCAACCACGAGCACAGACCACAACCCTTGTGGTTCCTCCTGGCCTGCATCACTTCTCCAAGAGGCTGCTGAAGTGAAAGGACCTGCTGTTTGAGGGGCTTCTGGTGAGGTCTCCAGCCTCATGAGGGTCTTCTGCAAGCCCTGAGTGCCCAGTGCCCCTCAAAGGAGATGGAGGGGGAATATTTCCAAGGGCCTGGAGTGCCAGGACACAGGGAATGGTTTCCCACTGCCAGAGGGCAGGGATAGATGGGATATTGGGGAGAAAACCTTCCCTGGGAGGGTGGGCAGGCCCTGGCACAGGTTGGGCAGAGAAGCTGTGGCTGCCCCATCCCTGGAAGTGTCCAAGGCCAGGCTGGAGCACCCTGGGCTGGTGGGAGGTGTCCCTGCCCATGGCAGGGGGTGGCACTGGATGAACCTTGAGCTCCCTCCCAACCCAAACCAGTCTGGGATTCTGTGGATCTTTGCAACAGGAGCTCTCCCTTCCCGGGGCTCAGCCCTGGGTTTTTCACTCCACTGAGTCATCCCTGAGAGGATGGAGAAGTTGAGGAGCAGGACTGAGAGCTCCACACCTCGCTCCAGGTCAGCTTGGTGCCCTCAGAAAGGAAAGAGCTCCGGAGTCTGGGGTTTGATAGCTCCATTTGGAGAAAATCAATTCAGTTCCACGCGAAAAAAAGAACATTGGAAGATTTCCCTCAAATAAATAAAAGAATGAAAGGGACATTTTGGTCATCGAAGTGGCACAGCTACACTTAGAGAGAGACCTTTGGTCTTTTTGTGTTTCTTTTTGCACTTTAAAATACTGTTATTACATTTAGCTCCATTCAGAAGCAAAAGGCAATTTCAAAACAGAAAGCTGGGACTTTCTGGATAAACCCATTGAAACAAAACTCATGAAGTTTGTCATTCCTCCCTCCTCCTTCAGCTGGCAGAGGAAACACAGTTAAACCCAACCCAGCAATAAACTGATGGTTTTTTGCCTCAATCTTTCCTTGCAGAGGAATTGGAACCCTTGGTGTTTGCCTGGCTTGGACACTCCCCCTGGCTTTGGGGCTGTGGCCATGTCACCATTCCTGGGAACAAACTGGCTGAGAGGAAACTGGCTCAAGGCCACTGAATTGTGTCTTTTTGCTTTTGTTCTGCCAGGTCATGAGTGTTTTGCTGCTGATTGAGTATTCCCTGGAGGTGTCCACCGGCAAGGGCTTCTGCAAAGACCTGGCCAAGGATTCCTACAGAATTGGTAGGTCCTTGGGCTGCTGGAAGAGCTGGGGGCTTTAGGGGGATCCCAAAGTCCTGCACTGCTCCCTCTTCCCTTTTCCATCCAAGCCAATTGGTGTTCAGAGCAGATGGGCCAAGAGCTCAGCCACAAAATTCAGGTTCTAAAGGTTTGGATTTGGGCTTGTTGGAGCCCAGAGAAGTTGCCTTTATTTCAGGGGCTCAGGCCCTCAGCCCAAACCCTCCAGCACCTTCACACCCCTTCAGTCTCCCTCTGCCCCCAAGCCCTGGGGTGTTTTAGCAGATCATTGGCAGTCTGGAAGAAGCAGCCAGAGTGTTCTGGAAGGAGCAGCCAGAGAGTTTCCTATCCTACAAATAGTCACAAGCATCACGTTCCTCAGAGCTGACTGAACTGGGCTGAGAAGGATCTAACTCAGCTCTCACAGACCCAGCAGCTCCCTCATGTGAGGTGCCACCAAAGAGCAAATAACTCCCCAGAGCTCAGATCTTGCTTAGCCAGGTTATTGTGCACGAGGCTCTTGGGAAACCACAAGTGCAGGGTGTTTTTTCCTCCTCTTGGGCACTTCTCAGCACAAAGCCACCAGCTGAGATGCCCTGAGATAACAAAGGAGGAAGGCAGGCTCCCACAGCCTGGGGTGGCTCTTTCTATGGAGAAAAAAGCACATTTTTCCAGAGAAAATACAGCTCTTGGAAGGGGGGAATTGGCTGTTCCCTGCTTTTCCAGTGTGTCCTTCCCATGGAGCAGCTCCCTGGAAATCAAGTACAGGAGATTCCTGCACGTCCCAAACTCATCCCTGGAATGGGGGTCACAGTGAAAAGCACCAAAACAGGAATGGTCAGTGAGTGGAGGACTCAGACCAGGTGGAGTCCCAGTTTTCCTAAACCCCAGCTGAGGTTTAGGAGGCACCAGGGGCTGTTTTACACCAGGACAGGACCATGGGATGATTTGGGTTGGAAGGACCTTAAAGACCAGCCAGTTCCAAGATGAAGGCACCAACAGGGAGCAGAAATGAAAGTTTGGGTGAGTCCTGCTCAAGGGGCTCACAAATATTCCAGTCTTGGAGGTTCCTTGGCTCCTGTGACCCACAGAGGTCCCTCAGCAGCTCAACCCAACACCCAAAGCCTTTGGCAGAGCTTTGCCATGGTGGGAACGCTCCAAAGAGGCTCCAAGCCTGGCTGTTTTTCCAGGGATCAGCACAACAGGCCAATCAGTTCTCCATTTCTGTGACCTGTGTTTGTAGTTTGGGTTTTTTCAGATGAGAATTGAAGCACGTGATGCAAGAGAGACCTTAAAGCCTTCCTTCCTTTTTGCAGTGTTTGGCTGTTCTGTGGTTTTGTTGTTGTTGTTGTTGGGTGTTTCTTTGGTTGCTTGGTTGGGTTTGAGGTCCCTGCCTTGGACATGGGCACACAGAACTGCTGGACACTGGACCTGATATTTGCACATCAGAATATTTGCCAACAGAGCCAGCTTTGTAAAAATCACAATGATTTTTCTTTATTTTTGTGCCAAAAAGACCAGCCAGGGCCAATGATTTTTTCCCTTTTTTCCCAAGGATCTGAGTAAAAGTGCTTTAAAGGAAAAGCACCAAGTTATTGAGAGAGATTTTTCAACCAATTTCCATAATATTTTTGTGCTTTCTAAACGAGATGTGTATTTCTGCAGATCTGGAGGCTTTGCTTTAAGAACACAACTGATTTGAGTGAAATTGGCCCCCCTTTCCCACACAATCAAAATGACAGGACTTCCCCTCCTCCACACACACACACAAAAGGAATATTTTCTAATGAAATCCCCAGCATTTCCACTTGGCTTCTCTTCCCAAGCATTTCAAAGGGCTCTGCTGGGGAGATTGTGTTTGCTGATTAAAGCTGGAATAAACACAGCACATTCCCAGGAAGAGGCAGGGAACCAACAAACAGCAAAGCAGCACAAAAAGTCCAATTCCCCTGCAAGTCCCAGATGGAAGAGCTGGAGAACAATTTGGGCAGAGGTTCTGTGGCTGCCCTCAGCATCTGCTGCTCGGTTTGGAGATCCTGCCAGATTCAGACTCCCCTCAAATAAATCATTCCAGGGCTGCACTCCCTGCCCAGGAACATAAACAAGGCAAGGCTTCCCTTTTCACATCAGGCAGCAGGAAAAGAACCCCAACACATCCAGGAATTCTTTCTAAGGAATCAGAGCTCCCTCAGGGCTTCTCAGCAGGAAGTTCTGCTGCCTTTGAAAGAGGGAATGGGATGAGCTTCAGCTTCTCCCAGTGGAGAACTGGGAATGCTGAAGGTTTGGTGATCTCCAGGGTGATGGGAAGGGGGACTGGGCCAGGAGAGGGATGCTCTGTCTGATTTAGGAGCTGCCACAGGACAGAAATCCCTCCTCTGAAATGTGCTTTTCATGGAAGATGACCAAGAAACGAAGCCAATAGGACCTGGTGAAAATGTTGGATTAAATTGGAAGAGGAGCCAAGTTCTTCTTTGCCTTTGTGAACCTTGAAGTTGAATTTCTCACTGCCATGCCAAGATGTTGGCCAATATAATAATATCTAAGAAATATTTAAGAAATAACTCGAGATTAATTAGGTCAGGCAGAGGGAGCAGGAGAAACCTTTGCTGGGGGGTGATTTGGGGCATTGGGCTGCAGTTTGGAAGGATCAGGTTCCCAGCTCTGGGCTCACCTACAGCAGGAATTGGGATGTGCATCTCCCTTGGAGCCTCCCCCATTTCCACTCTGTCAGAAATCCCAGCCTGGAGCTGCAAAACCAAAGGAATTCCAGCTTGGAAAGATCCCACAGCTCAGGTCTTTGGGATGTCTTTAGTGTAGGGCCTGAGTGTTAATCACTGTTATTTTCCATTAATTAATTAATAAATATCAAAATTGAGGCTGGGGACAAAGTACAGCTGGAAAAGTTGTTTCAATTCCTGACCAGCTGGCAAGAAAAACAGCTCAGTGTGCCCAGTGTGCCCATACCCCATATATACCATAGCCTGTATCTTACCCTATACATACCATACCCTATACATACCATAGCCTATAATATCCTACCCTATACATACCACAGCCTGTGGTAAACAGGAGGCAGACAGTGCTTGAAAAGTTGTTTTCCTTCGGTTTTCTTTTTCTTTCCACCCTCTGTGCCTGCAGGGATTGTGGGGGTTTGTTCCTCTGTGGTTTTATTTAGGGGTTTTTTGATCAAGGTTCTGCTTGGAAGCTCCAGCTGGGCTCTGCCAGCAATTAGCCCCCAGAAGCAGTGGCCAGTTGCCCAATTAATTAACGAGCCTGTGTACAGAGCTGGAGCAGGAGAGCATGGAGAGAGAGGCAGAAGAACCCGGGATCCAGGGCAACCCGTGCTAAAGGGATATATCCTCCCTGGGGCAAATCCTGAGTGCTGGGTCTGGGAGGAGAACCAGGCAAAGAGCTCCAGGCACTTTGGGTTTCCTGGGCCTGGCTCCTTGAGGCTGCTCCTCCAAAGGCACTCTGGCTTGAACTTGGTTGTGATCAGGGGTTGTGCTGTCCTCGAGTTAATCTTTGCTCTTTGTGCCCCACATCACAGCCCTGTTTGTGCTCCTGGAGGGAGGGTTTGTGTCCTGCCTTGCAGCTCCAGCCCATCCCTGGGGAGCTGCAGGGCTGGGAGAGCAGCAGGAGTTTGGATCCTCCTCCCCAAGCAAAGCCCTTTCTCCACTGCCCTCCCTGCTCCCACTCAGGGTTTGCTGCATTTTGGGTGGATTTCTTTGCTGTTCTTCCTCTTCTGCCTTTCAGTTCTCATTAATTTGTGATAAACAGCTCCCACATTGATTTTTTACATCATGTTATAACTAAAAGCTATTATTTTTACTTTGTAGTTATTTCTTGTTATCACAACTCTCTTTCCCTGATGTGGGTTTAATGTTGGATACTTTTGATCACTCTATTGGGTCTGGAATGTCTCCCTGCTCCCCTCTCTCTCCAGAAAAGATATTTTTGGGGGGTGCAGCCTCCTCAAAGGGGTTTTCCTTCAAGCCCCAGGAAGGAAGAGGCTCAGGGTGGGAAGGGATGGGCAGAGCTTCTGTCCAGACTGAAGGTTCCCCATTGGCAAATCTCCTTTCTAGAGGAGACTCAAGTGTGGTTTTAATTCTTGAGGAACAAGAGAATTTAAAATAACTCACTGAAATGGAGCTCCTGCCACCAGAGGGAGGATAGGAGGAGTGTTGCTGCTGGTGCCACCCGCCCTCGCTGCCCAGAGCCAGGAATCCCAGAATCCCAGGAGATGCTGAGCTGGGAGGGACCCCCAAGGATCATCCAGCCCAACCCTCAGCCCTGCCCAGGACCAGCCCCAGGAGTCACCCCCTGTGCCCCAGAGCATCATCCAAACCCTCCTGCAGCTCTGGCAGCCTTGGGGCCGTGCCCACTGCCCTGGGGAGCCTGGGCAGTGCCCACCACCCTCTGGGGGAAGAAGGACCTTTTGCTGAGACCCCACCTAAGCCTGCTCTGACACAGCTCCAGCCATTCCCTCAAGAACCTGGTGGTGGGTGGTTGAAATTGGTGCCTCTTGTCTTCTTGTGATCTTGAAGATCCTTCCCCAGGTTTCACTGTTATCTGTCTTTGAGTCACAAAGAATTTCCAACTGTGACTCATTAACTAAAAACACTCTGCCATTTTTTTTCCTATTTTTTTTAACCTTAATATTGTAGCCTGGCATATTTAAAGTTTCAGTCCTTGGCTCCCAGAGCCTGCATGACCTGGTGGCTGAAGAGACAGAAACGTCAAAGACAGATGGAAAAGTGGGTTATAAAAGGGAAAATGGGGTTAATTCCATCTCCATGACATCCATTCCCCCCCCACACACACACATTTCCTTCTGCCAGGTTGTCACACTTGATCTCTTCCTCGGTGCTGGGATTGAATTGAATCACAGTCTGAATTTATCAGACTTTTGGTAACGTGACAATCCCTTTATTACTTTCAGCTGACGTTGTCACCAGTTTCCTGCTGATCATCATGTTGTTTGTCATCAGCTTCAACCTCCTCCTGGGCGTGCTGAAGGTACGAGCTCCACAGATGACATTTCGCTGGCTCTGGCCTCTGCCAGGTGGGAGGTTTGGAGGAGGGGGCTGCAAAATGCTCCCTGAAATACGATCAGAAAGGCAGATCAATGTCTGGGTTGTGTCACAGGGAGTGGGAGGGAGGCTCTTTGCAGTCCCAGGCTCATGTTCAAGGCTGCAAACTGCCAGATTTGCCAAATCTGGGCAACATTTCCAGCAAGGTTACATTTGTGTGTGTGTGTGTGAAGTGATGGAAATGTTATGATCTGAAAATGTTGGTTTATTGCCTCCTTTCCTTGCTCTTTGGCAAGTGGGATCCTGCAGAGGAGCTGCAGCTCCCCTCTCACACTGGGAACTCATTTCCCATTCCAGGAGGAGAAAGGACTGGATGTGGCAAGCCAAGGAGTTGGGAATTAGCACTGACTTGAAGTCCTTCCCAAGCAGCACAGCTGTCCCTCTGGAGAGCTGAACTTTGGGGACAGCTCTGATGGCACCAAGTGCCAAGGTCACAGGGTGAAAACTCACAGCCATTTTCCAAGGGGCTGAACAAATTCAGGGCTGATTCCCTTCACTGATGGGCACCAGTTGGCACCACACTGTGTGGCATCAGATGCCCAAATTCCAGGGAATATTTATTCCTGGGGATGCCTTGGAGGACCTCTAGGTTGTCCTGCCAGGCTTTGAGAGCTGGTCTCACTCTCCCAGCTGGAACAGAAATAACTGGCATTGCTTTTCTTTCTCAGAAGAGGGAACGTCTCCTGATCCCCTTCCTTGCTCTACAAGTCATAGACTTCCTCCTCAGCCTCCTGACCATGTTCAGCTCCTACATCCAGGTCCCAGTGATCATTTCAGTGTCCTCCCTGAGCCACACGGTGGGTAACAGCTACTTTTGGGGGGTCTCCTCTGCTTTCCATAAGATGGACAATGTATGGAATCAAATATCATTGTCTTGGGCCACAATTCTTCATAGAATCTTTTGGGTTGGAAAACACCTTGGAGAACATCAAGTCCAGTGGTGAGGGAGTTTTGATACTGGCTGGAGATGAGCTGCAATCCTTGAGGGGCTGGAGGGAAAACTGGAGACAACTGGGGCATCTCCCATACCTGAAAACCTTCCTGTTGACTTTATTTCCTGTCTCGTGGCTTTGGGGGGGAGGTTTGCTGGAAAACCTGGACCTCTCACTGCTCCAGGCAGAGGCCTCTTCTATGGAGCTTGTAGAAACCAGCCCAACAAGATGGTTTGCTGGGCATTTTTGGCCAGAATAAGTGAATTTTACAGCTTAGACTCGATGTGAGCGAAGTGTGTGAGATGGGAAGAAATCTCTAGAATCCTGAAACCACAAGAGAATTCCTGTTCCCCCCTTGCAGCAGGGACACTCCAAGATCCCTCTGCTGGCCCTGCAGCTGCTGGACTTCTGCCTGAGCATCCTCACCCTCTGCAGCTCCTACCTGGAGGTGCCCACCTACCTCAGCCTCAAGCCTGCAGACAACGGGGTAGGTCACCACCTGATTTTTCATGCTGTGAACTCCTTCAGTGTCTGCTAAACCAGAGTCAGCTCTTTCTGAGCTCCCCAGCACCCCCAGAACTGCTGTGTTTGACCCCAAAAGAGGGTTTTCCAACATGGGAAATGTTCTCCATGTTCTCCCCCCCGTGGGTTCCTGACTGACAGCTTCTTTATTCCCGTGTTCCTCCAGAGCACACCTTGTTTCCTGTGTAAGAATCTCAGGGATGAGAATTGCAGGGCCACATGATTTGGACAGACTGAAAATGCAGGAACTTTTCATCTTTATTAAACAGCCCTGTTTTTAGTTCTCATTTCAATCATCTGCTGGAAGCCTTTGCCAAGGCAGTGTAAATAGCAGGAGGAAAACAACGTCCCTGTGATCTGCCTGATGGGGAAAGGAAGGTGTCCCCTCCTTTCTGAGGCACCTTCCACACCATCACTGGTAGAGGGGACACGTGGTTGTGGCTGAGACCTTCTCCCTCTCTCCACAGGGGTTTTTGCCAAGCCTGGAGAAGCTGCCAAGAGAGGAATATGCCAAAGTGATGATCACCTTCACCATTGCCTTTGTCGCCGTCCTCTTCCTGAAGGTAAAAGGCTGCAGGGTCTGGTGGGGCTGAAATGAGGCTCCTCTCCTTGGGAAAATTTGGGTTTGCTGCTCTCCCAAATCTGCCAGGCCATTGGAAAGCCTTGCTGGTCTCTCCTTGGGCACAGCAGGAGCTGCACCTCAGTGGAGTGTCTAATACCCAAACCAGTGGATTTTGCTTCTGCAGGTGTGAATTATAAAGTCAAATCTCTCTTATATCCAAAAAACTCTTCCTGCCCATTCATCTGGAGCAGGACAAGGGGGTTGCAAACAAATACAGCAAAGCATTCTGCTGTTGTGGGACAAAATAAATCAGGTTATTAAGCAGCAGGTTGGCTCTTGCACTTGGGTGAGTGGCTGTATCTGCTCTGGGGAAGGCGGAGTTATGCACTGGCACCCTGAAAAAATTAATTAAAAGCAGGGATCCTGCAGATTCCACTCTGACACGGCTTCTACTCTTCCTGCTTCAGTGGATCAGAGCACACATTTTTCACTGAGGGGTTTCACACCAAAGAAAACAGGCTCTTTCCAGGTACTTGGGCAGATCCTGTCCCAGTGAAAATGCTGCTGGTTATTTGGGGGAACATTTTATGTTCTGACCCTTCCAGGTGGGCACATGAGGCAGAGTGGAGGGTCCTGTGTCGTGTGGTTGGCTTTAGCATATCTTGGAGTATCTGCAGGGAATGTGTGATGGAAGTGCAGATATCCCTGCAGCAGGAGCCTCACTGGCTGGGCTGGAATTGTCCACGAGGTCAGGCACAAAGCTGCTTAGCCTGTGCTGCAGTTTGGGGGAGGAGGGATGGGGGAGGATGAGTAAAAACCAGTGGACAGGTACAAATCCTCCTGGCCTACCAATCTCCCCCCAAAAGCCATGAGGAACCCCATCCTTTAAACTGCAGTGACAATCCCACCCCTCTTCCACGTGCAGCAAAACCAGAACCAAAACCAAAGAGCGGGTTATTTAATTGTATGATTTTATTTTAATTTGCTGCCATTTCTTCCATGGATAAGTGGAGGGTTTGACACTTTGTATGATGCTTTCAGTGTCCTGCTCTCTGGATGAAGAGGCAGGGAGGGCTTTGCAGTGTTCCCTAAAGGTGCTCAGAGTCAGGATTTGTCTCCTCACCTCTGAGCTTGGAGAGGTGGATTCCTTGGACTCAGAGACTTCTTGCCTTGTTCTCTTCCTTTGCCTTGGCTTTGTGTCAAGCCCAGCAGTCCCCATTGTCCTAGGAAATCCTAAACTGGTTTTTGGGACATACCACTCCTTCTGCTCCTCTGCAAATACCACCTCTTTCCAAAGCAGTCACAGGCCAATAAAAACAAGAGGCACACGACTTCTCCTTGCTGCACAGAGGAGCGAAAATATTTACTTAACATGGTATATTACACAGCCTGGGCTTATTTTCGTGTGCCACAACCCATCAATCGAGCCATTTTCCCCAGAAAAGCTCTATTTATTGCATCTCACAACTCCAGGAGGTGCAAGGAGGTCCCAGCAGGAAAGTGTAACTGTTGCAAGGCCAGGATTTTGGTGAATAAACTGAGTTTTTGGGTCAGTCCTAGCTGGCCACAGAGCTTGGGATCCCTGGGGGGTGGATGTTGTGCCTGGTGTGCTTTTCTGAGCCACCCAGGTTTGGTAGCCTGCTCAGAAAAATAACAGTAAAATGTGCTTTCCTTTCCTACTTAATGGCATTGCACTCTCAGAGGTCATAGACATGATGCTGACGGTGTTTTAAACATGATATTGAATGTGTTTTAAATGTGATGTTGAATGTGTTTTAAACATTCTATTGAATGTGTTTCAAACATGATATCGAATGTACTTTAAACATGATATTGAATGTGTTTTAAATGTGATGTTGAATGTGTTTTAAACATTCTATTGAATGTGTTTCAAACATGATATCGAATGTACTTTAAACATGATATTGAATGTGTTTTAAACATGATATTGATTGTGGTTTAAACATGATATTTTGTTTTAAACATTATATTGAATGTGCTTTAAACATGATGTTGAATGTGATTTAAACATGATGTTGAATGTGCTTTAAAAATGATATTGAATGTGATTTAAACATGATATTTAACATGACTGAAATATTATATTCCATGTGCATTAATGGCATTACTGATCCCAGTCCCACCCCATGTGCTATTCTGGATAAATGGAGTTATCACCTGAAGGATGCAGAGACTGATTTAAGGCCCTGGGCCACCCAGTTCCAAGAGAAGGGAGCAGGAGCACCCCAGGCTGATGGCACAAGTGGGAATGCTCTTGGTGACCTGCAATGCAAAGGCAAAATGCCCTTTCCCCTCTTTTTTTTTCAGGCCTACATGTTCAAATGTGTCCTGAGATGCTTTAAGTATATTAAAGCCAGCAAGAGAGAGGAGGGGAAAGTCGACCCACAAGCAGTGGAAAAGGTGAGTAAAACTCCTCCAGCTTTACACCATGAAAAGGTAGATGGTGACCCTTCCTTCTGCTTCTTTGGTGCTCTGGGAGAGAGTTCAACCTTTAAATATGCACCAGCAGCTCCTAATAATCAGTTTCTAGTGATACTATATTCCTATAACTTTATTTTAATATAAAATCTTCCCAAGTCTGTGGCACCTGCAAGAAACCTGCACCTCAGGCTTCAGGCACAGCAGATAAAGGGGAATGTGTCACTTGGAATCCCTGAGCCCGAGCTGTGGGTTTAATTCCAGCTGAGCTTTGGTTCCTGTGCCATCTCTGTCGAAAATGGGGTTTGTGTGCACCTGTCAGTGTGTCAGGGCCTGATTTGGAGCATTGCCCTTCACCCCCATGGTCAGATAAATAATGAACCTCAGGGTCCCTCCCCAGATTGGGGAGGAACTCTCCAAGAGGAACTCTCCAACAGCACCTCTGATACAATCAAAGTCATTGAATCACAGAACATCCTGAGCTGGAAACACCCCCCAAGGACCATCCAGTGCAACTCCAGACACCCCAACAATCCCACCCTGATGTCCAAACCCTCCTGGAGCTCTGGCAGCCTTGGGGTCGTGCCCACTGGCAGCTGTGAACTTCTGTGAGGTCTCCAGGACCTTCACACTGTAAACACCATCACGGTGGATGAGAAGCAAATAGGAAGGATATGGAATGATAAATGTAGGCAGCCAAGTGGTTCTAAAGTGCTGCTGCTCCTCTGACTCTGCCCTTGATGTCCTACAGCCCATGTGGCTCTTTCTCCCTGCTTTGAACTTGGTGGAGAAACAACAGCCATGATCAAACCCACTCGATCCCCAGGCCATAACTCATGCTCTTCTCTTCCAGGCTGTGCTGCCATCCTATGAGGAAGCCTTGGAGTTGCCTTCCAAGGAGGCCCCCCCGCCCTATGTGACAATCTAAGGGAGGAAACAACATCTGTGCTGCTGGTGGTGCCTCTTCCCCTCCTGTCAGTCACTCCTTGCTCTTTAGCAGCCCCATTGCTCCAGTCCAGCCCACTGGGGGATGCCCCAGGGTGATGTGGGACCTCAGGGACCTCGTCCCACGCTGGCAGTTTTGCCTCCCAAGCTGCCCTGCTCCTTTCAGTGACCTTGGCTGCAGGTCCTGCAGAGATTGCCACTCCTGGCTCTGACATGTGGCTGAGGTGACATGCAGGCACTGGCCTGAACCCCTCCCAGCCTTGCTTTCTGCCAGCAAGACGCTGTTTCTCATCATCTAACTCAGCAGCTGAGACATTTCGGGGGTGGGAAGGGGGGGAAATGGGTGAGAAGGTTTTCTCTGCCACAGCCCAGCCCTGAAGCTTTGCCAGCCAGCCCCGTGGCAGAGGCACCAGCAGGAGAACGAGGAGCTCTCATGAATTATGACCCAGCCCTCATCCTGTCTGCTTCTGACGATGATTGATCCTCTGTGCTCCAGAATCTCCAGCAGGCCGGGCTGCTCACAGTGTTGCTCTACCTGAGTGGTTGCATTTTCATTTGTTTTGGCTTTTAGTGTGACCTGAAAGATGAGTTTCAATTAAAAAAATGTTACTGGCTTCACCACTGTGCTGTGTGATTTGTGACTGATGGGCTCTGAGCTCTGAGTGCAGGCTGGAGTGTCTCCCAAGGAAGGAATAGTTTGCCTTGTGAATAAAAATAATTAGTGAAGCTGGTGCTTTGCCCTTGGTGTGATGTTATCACTCGATGTGCTGCCTGCAAAGGAAATCCTGGTATTTCTGACAGCCAGCCTGGCAATGTTATCTAAAAATCTACTTGGTCCTTCCTCTTCTACATTGTCACAGTGATAAAGATGTGTGGCAAGTCCACGAGTGACTCTGCTCCGAGCAACCTCTGCAGGTGCCAGTGCTGATGATAGAGAAGAGGTACCTGCAATCTGGAATCTGCTCATCCATCCCCTTGGATTTTTATCTGCTTTTTAAAAACAGCTCAGTAATGTCTATCCCAACTTGGATCACAGCCTGGGCTCTTTGTGCTGCTCCAAAACAAAACAGAACAAGTTTTAATGGACTGTTTGCAAAGAGTAAATGGGAAATGTGGTGCTGCCCCCTGCTCTTCTCACTGCATGTGTGTTTGTGCATGGGGGGTGGAGATAAGGCTGTTGGGTTTGTACCTTTGAGCTGGTTTGCTCATCAGTGGAAAAAGGGGATGATTCCCTTTCTCTGTGGTTCATCTCCCTTGTTCTGGGCACCAGGGTACTCAAAGCCAGCCATGAAGTCTGCAAGGGTGCCCCACAATGGCATCTCAAAGGCTCCCGAGCTTTTTAACATCCTTCAGTCACCAACAAAAGTCCAAACCACTCAAATTCTTATTCTTCCAGCAGAAAATAATTCTTCTGATCCTAAATCTGGAAATTGTTCAACTGGGACCAAAGAGCAAGAGAAACCCCCAAAACCCAACCAGAAAACCTTCAGAAGCGTGTGAAGAGCCCCAAGGTCCAGCCCAGTCTCTTGCTTTACTGGAGACATAAAACATATCAGTAGGCTCCAGAACCTTCCAGCCAAGCCCTCTTGGTCACAGTCCTGAAGACCAGGCTGGATGCTGAAGCTGCCTCTCATTCCTCCCCAGCCTCCTGCCCTCCTTGTTCCAGTTCCCAGGGCCAGGGCTGGAGGAGGCCACAAGGTGGGATATCTGGGTGGAACTTCTCCTGGTAGCTGAGGGAGGTTCTGGAGAGCACAGCCCTGCCCTAAGGATTCCTCTGGAGGTGCTGGGATGGTGTGTGACACCCACTGGGACACCTTCACCAGGCTCCTTCCACTGGCCAGGACTGACCCCATTAACTGGCTCTGTCCCAAATGTTGTTTGGTTCAGTTCACTTGGTTTCCAAACCAGAAGAGGTTCTTCCATGTGATCCAACTAAATGCTGTTAAAAATCCTTCTCCATCTCTTTAAAGGCATCCAATTCTACCTCTAATTAACTTCCCATTAATAAAGCTCTTGGCTACTTAGTTCCTGCCGCAGGATAAATCATTCCCAAAGCCTCCTGGTTTAATGGGCTGTGAGAGCAGAGCTGAGGGGGTTGAAAGATGTCCAGCACAGCCCTTGCAGAGGTGGCTTTGTCTCAGTGTTCACCAGGAGCTTCCTTGACCCTCCCCTGGCATTCCCTGGCTCTGGGCAAGTCACTCCATCCCTCTGCTCAGTTTTTTTCTCCAGGGCTCAGAGTAGTTTCCCACGAAAGCCTGGCTCCAAATGCCCTGAAATGGGATAAAATGTATGGATTTATTGTGAGTTTCCAGCCAGGCCAGGGCCGAGCTCTAGACGGGAAGTGGGTTTGGTTTTGGGAAACGTTGGGTGGCTTGGCCAACACAAACTGAACACAAGCTGTCCCCAGCCTCGCCAGAAGTCACACCGTGGCACTATCAATGCTGGGTTTGAGGCTGATAAAAGACCCTTTTTAACATGCCACTGTTGCAGTGTTTTCTCTTCTCTACGCTGATTTACTGATGTGAGGCTGAAGCCTCAGAGAAGCAGCTCACACAACTGTGCTTAATGCTGCTCCACACGTGGCTTTGGGCCTTCCAGTGCAGAGGAGAAATGGGCAGCATTTCCCTGGTGGAGACATCAGGCTGAGCTGATGATCTCAGCAATGGCAAGGCAGATAAGTAAGAGGGTCTTGACCAAAGCAGCAACATCTCATGGGGGTGTGGAGATGCTCCAGGACTCAAAGTGTCCATCAGGTTACCTGACTGACTGTGGCTTTTCCCCCCCATCTGACCCAGAGCAAAAGCTCCAGTGGAAAAGAGCCTTTTTGCTTTACAACTATAGAATTATTGAGGTTGGAAAAGACCTCTAAGATCACCCAGACCAACCATCAACGTGGTGCCACCAACATGTTCTCTTTGTGTGTCGCCTTGAGCTCTTCAGCTTTAATTTCTTGATCTTCTTTGGGCATCGTGGTGCCTCCTCTCCAGCTGGAGAAGAGGTGCCTCTCCCTCCAAACACACTTCCCTGGCATTCCTGTTCCACAGAAGGGGCAGCTGAGCTATGAGGAGATGGAACATCATGGACCCTCTCAGGGGAGGGTGCAGAATGGGTGAGAGGGGTCCTGGGCTCCCACAAACCAGTACCTGACACTCCAAGGAAAGGTCCAAGCAAACCCCTGGAGACTGGAGGAGCTGGAGCTGTGCAGAACTGGTTTGCTTTATCAACACAGGACAACCCTCCTTGAGGCTCCTGGTCCCAGTGAGACACCCCTGCACACCCCAGTTTGGTGCTGGGAGGGCTCCCAAGGCCCATTCACAGCCCTTTGGTCCAGCATTTGATAAACTTGATGGGAGATGTTTCCTGCTGATGGCAACCAGCAATCCAGGCCACAGCTTTTTGGAAAAGACTCCTGGACATGGAAACCCGGTAAAACTGATTCTACAAATCCTCCTAGAAGTTAAACAGCTCCAAAGCTGGCAGCAAACCCAGTGCCAGCAAAGCCTGGGGGGAGGACTGGAAGCATTTTTCTGGTGCTGGCTCTGAAATGGCAGCTGGGAACGTGAGGGAACTGCTGGAAATTTGGGAAGCACAGGAACAACCGTGCTCAGAGCCAGGAGGGTTCAGTCAGAGCATCCACTGTGATGGAAAGCGCTCTGCTGGCCTGAGGGTGTTCTGATGGCCATGAGTGGGTATAAACAGACCTTGAAGAGGGCAAAGACAGCAGCTTGGCAGCAGTCCCTGCCTTCTCCTGGAGCTGACACAGCCCTGGAGCAGGGGAATCCCGGGTGGTGGAAGTGTGGAATGTCTCCAGGAGCCTGTCACTGCACTGCCCTGGCTTGGGGTCACACTGCCCTGGGTCCTGCTGCTCTCAATGCCACCTCCAAATGCCAGGACCCAGCCCCTGGAGCCTGGCACAGGCACTGCTGTAATGGCTTAAATCAAACTATAATGGCTTAAATCAAACAGCAGGAAAGTGATAGGCTTTGCTGCGAGCTGCTGCAGACAGTTCATTAAGGTAATTACTCACTTGTAGCAGTCCAGTGAAGTCCCTCTCCACACTCATCCATCAACCCAGGAGCCCCCAGAGACTCCAGCTGAGGGACTCTCTCATCCATGAGTCTGCTCACAGGGATTTTGGAACGTTTCTGCCAGTGAAAGTTGTTTTACAATGATATTCTTCTTCCTGGGTTGGTCCCAGAGTCCTTATTACTACACCTTACTGGAAGTGTCCAAGGCCAGGTTGGACGGGGCTTGGAGCAACCTGGGCTGGTGGGAGGTGTCCCTGCCCATGGCAGGGGGTGGGACTGGGTGACCTTTAAGATCTCTGCCAACCCAAAGCATTCCAGGGTTCTGAGATTCTGGGATTCCTACCCTGGTCCCTTTGAGTGGTTTGCCTTGACTCAGCAGCTATTTTGGCACATTCACCTCAGAGCAAACGAGCTGCCCACACAGTGACCTCTTAACACATGAAAGGTCCAATGTTGCTGTTCCATTCATAGAGTCATCCAATTATAGAACATCCCAAGCTGGAAGGACCAACCAGGACCATCCAGCCCAACCCTCAGCCCTGCCCAGGACCAGCCCCAAGAGTCACCCCCTGTGCCCCAGAGCATCATCCAACCCCTCCTGCAGCTCTGGCAGCCTTGGGGCCGTGCCCACTGCCCTGGGGAGCCTGGGCAGTGCCCACCACCCTCTGGGGGAAGAAGACCCTTTGGCTGAGATGCCCCCTGAGCCTGCCCTGACACAGCTCCAGCCATTCCCTGGGGGCTGGCCCTGCTCACAGGGAGCAGAGATGGAGCTGCAGCCCCCCCTGAGCTCTGCCCTCATCCTGCTCTGCTCCAGCTGCACTCCCCAAGTGCCCTCAGCTGCTCCTCATGGCCCCTCCAGACCCTTCACCATCTTTGTAGCCTCCTTTGGTTGCTCTTTAGACCTTTCTCATCCTGTGGTGCCCCAAACTGCTGAAGCCATTTGAGCCATGGCCCCTCCAGACCCTTCCTCAGGGGCTCCTGGGCCAGCCCAGAGTGGTGTCCCTGCACAGGTGGAGAATTCCAGGCAGGACCTGAGCCCTGCAGGTGCTCAGAGGGAGAGCCAGGAACGGTGCCCAGGAGGCAACCCAGTCCCAGGGGGCAGATGTGGGCACGGTTAACATGGCAAATAAAAACTGATCCCTCTGAATCAAGTGTGACCCACAAAACACATAAACAAGCCTTTGCTATTTCCAGCCTCAGAGCAGCAGGATATTTGCCAGCTCTTTGAGCTCCAAGGATAAACAGCAGTTCCTTTGATCCTGGCTTGGTGGAGGGGATGTATTTAAAGCCATTCATGTCTCCCCAGCCCTTCACCCTTGACATCATCTGTTTGATGCTTTGCACTGACCCCACAGCTACAAATACCCCATTCCCACAGCAGAGGTGCAGTAAATATCCTTGGTGGGGATGGAACAGGTTGGGAGGGACCCCCCACCCCCTGTCCCAAACCAAAATAGAAATACCCTGGGGATAAAATAGAAGAATTTGACTGAAAGGCACTTTTTGTCACGGTTTCTCTGAGGAGGTGGGAAATGGAGCTCAGAACACTCACCTGGGAACATCAAAAGGAGCCTGAAACAGGCAAAAAATGACTGGGAATTTTGCTAAAGCTTGGAGTTTTCTGCTGGCTGGAGGGCAGGAAAGCTGTGTTTACTACAGCTCCCAGGTTTGTTTGGAATGAAATAAAAACCAACAGCAAACTACTCCCAATTTGGCTGCTTGTCCCTTCCCAACCCTCTTCTTGCTCTGCTGCCCCAACCAGAGGGACTCAGCCACCCTCCAGCTCCCTTCTGGGAAGGGTTTGTGGTGCAGGGCTACAAATACTGGGCTTTTTTTAAAAATAGAGAAAAATCCAATCTTTTAAAAGGTTGGGAAAGACCTCCAAGATCATCCACCCCCATGTTCATCACTAAACCAGTCCTGAAGAGCCACATCCCCTTGGGTTTTGAGCAGTTCCAGGGCTGGTGACTCCTGGGCACCTTTTCCATGAAGAAATTTTTCTTAATACCCAACCTGAACCTCCCCTGAGGTTTTCTCCTCTTGTCCTGCCTTCTGCTTGGGCTCTGCTGGAACTTTGCAAACATCTTGAGATCCCCGAACTCTGGTTTCCCTTTTTTCCCCCCCAGAAAACCTTCCCATTCTTCTGGGTCATTTCCATGGCAGCCCCCCAGGGTTTTGGCTTGTTGCAGTCTGAAATTAATCCTAAGATATTAAATGTAATCCCAGGGTGTTTATTGGAAATGTGTAAATACGAAACCAAAATCGAGGTTTAAATAAAACGTGAGCGAAACAAACCAAACCAAAATCAAACCGAAGCGTTGCAAATAAAATGTCATTTTTCCTGGCTTTTCCCATCTGATCAATATTCTTGGGAAGTGTTTTTTGCTAAAGAACCTGCATTTATATAGTTTATGCCATGGGACTTGTTTGTCTCATGACAAATGAGAAGTTACCCCCTCTCCCAGCTTTAATTCTGCCTGTGGGAGGAAGTGCTTGGGGTTTAGGACTTTCAGGGCTTATTCTTAAGCTGGGCTTTGCTTCTCCTGGCCCAGATCAAGACTAGCAGATTTGGCACATCAAAGAGGGAGTTTTGTCATCAGGATTTTCCAAACCAGGAAAAGGTTGTTGGGAAAATAGGGAGGACCCAAAGGAAGATGCAGCATAGTGAGCAAACCACGAGTCATTTGGGTTTGTATCACACAGAGCTTTGAGGAACCAGGGAAAGAGAACCAAACCTCCCTCTTGTCTGGGTGCAGAAGGTGGTGTTGGTCATGCTGGGGAGGACAAGCTGCATCTCCTGACCTCACCCTGCACTCACAGAATCACAGAATCGTTCAGGTTGGAAAAGATCTCCAAGATCTTCAAGTCCACCCTTTGACCAAATCCCCCCATGCCCACTAATCCATAGGATAAGTGCCATGTCCAGTCCTTCCGTGGGCATCTCCAGGGCTGGGCACTCCAACCCTCCCTGGGCAGCCCCTTCCAAGGCCTGACCACCCTTNCAGAGCCCTCCCTGGCTCTCCCCTCCTGTCAGGGACTTGCAGAGCCAGAAGGTCCCCCCTGAGCCTCCTTTTCTCCAGGCTGAGCCCCCCCAGCTCCCTCAGCTGCTCCTGCTGCTCCAGCCCCTTCCCTGGGCACCTCCAGCCCCTCCATGTCTTGTCAAGAGTGGCCCAAAACTGACCCCAGAACTCAAAGTGTTGCCCCACCAGCACCAGCACAAGGAGAATGTGAAGCACTTGACCAGCAGGAGCAAGGTGGGATGACAATCATCTGGCAAAACAAAGGAAAGAGGGGATGTGACATTTAAAATCATTACTTTTTAAATCAGGAGACATGGGTGTCTTGGGGGAGAGGCAAAGCCTCCCAAGGGCAGCTCTGCAGAGTGGCAGGGCCAGCAATGGGTTGTGTGTTCATGTTGCAAACAGGCTGGGGAAGAGCTTGAAATGCATATTTTCCTCTTGAAATATTAAATGCAGTGTTTGGATTGTCGGGGGCCTGGGGGGAAAAATGATGGTTCATATTTTAAAAATAAACAGCACTTTTCCAGAGGCAGAAAGGCAGAGCCCCAGCCCCCAGCACACCTTTGCCCCTCACCCTGTTTTCAAAGCTTTAATGTTGCTTGTGTGCCACAAGCTCTGCTAGAGAAAATATTCACCTGGAAATGTATTTATCTTCCTTTGCTAATTAACAGCAAAATGACACAGAGAAACTTTATGTTTTCCTCAGCAAGAACAGCCATAGAGGCTTCATTTATGGAGGGCTCTGAATGATCCCCATTCATGGCAAGGAAGTGCTGTCTGCACCAAGAGGGCCTTGTCTGCACTGCAGAGCAAGAGGAGAAACCTCCTCAGAGACAACTCTGGGGCAAATCTTCCCAAATTTGGGGTTTTATTTCACTTTGTTTCCTACTGGTTGTAAATACAGGGGTGTAGCTGTTGGATGAGTCTGGGGGGCAAATGTAGCTCTGTGCACAAAAGCACCCGAGGACAGCAGTGGATAATATTTATATATATTATCACTCACCTAAATCCATGATTTTATAAACAGAGCCATGTCAATCATGCACAGAGGGGTCACATGTCTGCATGTGTGTGCACATACACAGTTAGATATATTTGAACACACACATGCACTCATGTTCCTCCCAGACTGCCTTGGGGTGGAAGGGACTTTTCAAGGTCACCTAATTCCAACCTCGCTGCCATAGCAGGGACACCTGGGGCATCCCAGGCTGCTCCAAGCCCTGTCCAGCCTGCCCTTGGACACTTCCAGGGATCCAGGGGCAGCCACAGCTTCTCTGCCCAACCTGTGCCAGGGCCTGCCCACCCTCCCAGCCAGGAATTCCTTCCCAATATCCCCTCTATCCCTGCCCTCTGGCACTGGGAAGCCATTCCCTGTGTCCTGTCACTCCAGGCCCTCCATCTCTCTCTCTCCATCTATCTTGTAGCTCCTTCAGGTCCTGGAAGGCCATAATGAGGTCACCCCGAAGCTTCTCTTCTCCAGGCTGAACAATCCCAGCTCTGCCAGCCTTTCCTCCCAGCAGAGCTGCCCCATCCCTCACCCGGAGCATTTGCGCCTTCTGCCTGAACATTTCCAGCTGGATCCTGAGCTGGTTGAAAGGCTCTGATTGATGGTTTGTACCTGGTAGGACAGTGGGGCAAATCCATGCTGATGTTGCATGAGAACATCACCATCTTTGAGTATTTTAATTAACACTTTTAATGTTGAAAGAGCTCAGAGCAGCCTGGAAGCTTCACTGAGGACAGGTCCTTTTTTTCCCTAATCAAAGAGCTTTTCTCCACAGGAGCTCTCGGGCTCTGTTGAGGAGTTTCAGGAGTAAAGAGAGACTTTGGATAAGGGAATAGAAACTGGGCTTTGAGTTAAAGGGAGTTTGCCTGGCACTGCACTAACACAAGGCAGACTAAATGGCTGATTGAGCCGAGAGTGGAAAGGTGAGCAAAGCCTAATCCAGCAGAGGGGAAGGGCTTTAATCAGCTGACAACAGTGCAAAGCAGTAGCTGAAAAGAAGCAAACAGATGCACTGCTTTGTGAGGAGCCCATCGTTAAACTCCTCTTGCCCCCCTCCCCGATGTCCCACCTGCTCTGCCCCAAAGCAAACCCTCCACTGGGCTCCCTTTGCAGCAGCATCGCCCTCATCGGCTGAAATCCAGCCCTGCCTGTGCATGGCAGGAGCTGCATCTCCCTCCAGTGTGCAGAGCTGAGCGCTGCACTGGGAAACCCAGTCTGTCCCAGTCTATCCCAGTTCAGCTGCATCTCCCTCCAGTGTGCAGAGCTGAGCGCTGCACTGGGAAACCCAGGCTATCCCAGTTCAGCTGCATCTCCCTCCAGTGTGCAGAGCTGAATGCTGCCTGTGAAACCCAGTCCATCCCAGTTCCCTCTCAGTTTCTCCTCTTCAGGCTGCCCTTGCCCTCCCTGCCCTGCACAGCCCCACAGAGAAGGGACTGTTTCCCGCAGGAAGGAATTTATCCTGCATCCCACACTTTCTCCCGTGCCTGCCCAAGCCTTCCTCTGCTCTCAGCCTTTCCTCGCCCCCCAGACGAAGCCCCCGATGCCACAGGCTGCTCTCCAGCCCTTGGCACACGTGGGGACCCATGTGTGGGATGCTGATGCCATCTCCCCTCGTGGCCTTGGCCAGAGGACGGGCACAGGAGCAGAGCCCTTGGCACAGCGCAGGGTTTGTGGCAGGAGCTGCTGAGTGACAGCTCGAGCCCAGTTCCCCAGGGCTGCTCTCACTGGTCCCACTGTTCCTGGCCCAGATTCCCCACATACCAGCCCATCCCGCTGGCTCTTTTATAGCTTCCCATCGCCTTCCAGCAGCAATGGAGCCATTGTGGAGGGCTGGGGGCTGCCAGGGCTGCCCAGCCTCCCACTCCCCTCTTTGGGGCAGGATTTGCTCCCTTGTCCCTCTCCCCTCGAGCCCCCCCAGCACTCCCACGTGTCAGGGGCTGGCTCTGAGCTCCCCGAGGAAGGGCAGGTTAATACCTGGGGGCCAAGGCTCCCTCTCACCATTCCAGCTCCTGCACAGCCATGGACAGGGTTTGCTCTGCCTTGCTGCTCTCTTTGCTGCTCCTCCTGCAGGGATCGGGCGTTTTTGGGGCCCCTCCACAGCCCAGAGGTGAGTGGGGAGCGGGGTGGGTGCTCAGCACCCTGCAGGTTCTCCTGGCACTGGCAGGGAGGTGGAGGCAGAGGAAATGCCAGCAGGAGGCAGGGAAGCAAAGGAACCTTCCCAAATGTGAGCCCGAGGCAGCAGGACCTGGAGCTGTGCTGCTTCTGCCTGGCACAGCCCTTCAGCCCGCACTGAGGGACAGCAGAGGTGGCACGGGGACGTCCCCAGTGCCCAGCACAGCAGCCAGGGGCTCCTGGCTGGGAGAAGGGTTTGCCTGTCCTCCCAAAACTTCTGAGCTCCCAGAACATCTGTGCCTCTATAGCTTCTCCTGTGCCTCCCAAAACTTCTGAGCTCCCAGAACTTCTCCTGTGCCTCTATAGCTTCTGCTGTGCCTCCCCAAACCTCTCCTGTGCCTCCCAAAACCTCTCCTGTATCTTCCAAAACTTCTCCTGTGCTCCCAAAGTTTCTCTTGTGCCTCTCAAAACTTCTCCTGTGCTTCCAAAAACCTCTCCTGTATCTTCCAAAACTTCTCCTGTGCTCCCAAAGCTTCTCCTGTACCTCCCAAAATGTCTCCTGTGCTCCCAAAACTTCTGCACTCCCAAAACTTCTCCTGTGCTTCCCAAAACTTCTGTGCTCCCAAAACTTCTTCTGTATATCCCAGAACTTCTCCTGTGCTCCTGAAACTTTTCCTGTGCTCCCAAAACTTCTCCCGTGCCCCCCAAGCTTCTCCTGCACCTCCCCAAACTTCTCCTATGCCTTCCAGAACTTCACCTGTGCTCCTGAAACTTCTCCAGTGCTCCCAAAACTTCTCCTCTCCACAGCTCTGCAAGGGCTGGTCTGGCCAGAGCTGGAGGAGGAGTTGTTAGCTCGGGTTCACCTCCCCGGGCAGGCAGGACTGGGTGGGTTGATGAGGACAGGACTTTCCTATGTTTTTCTTCATCCATTCCTGAGCAAAACCCTGCTCTGTTTGCCTTTCCAAGCGGGGGGTAGGACAGCCAGGAGGGAGGGGAGCTGCCCACTCTGCCCAACGCCCAGNACAGCTCTGCAAGGGCTGGTCTGGCCAGAGCTGGAGGAGGAGTTGTTAGCTCGGGTTCACCTCCCTGGGCAGGCAGGTCTGGGTGGGTTGATGAGGACAGGACTTTCCTATGTTTTTCTTCATCCATTCCTGGGCAAAACCCTGCTCTGTTTGCCTTTCCAAGAGGGGGGTAGGACAGCCAGGAGGGAGGAGAGCTGCCTGCTCTGCCCAACACCTGAGGAAGGGCTGGAGGGTCTGCTCCTCAGGAGCATCTTCCAGGGGCTGCAGATGGCCTGGGATCTGCTCGTGAGGAGCATCTTCCAGGGCTCCAGGAAGCCCTGGGAACTGCTCCTGAGGAGCATCTTCCAAGGGCTCCAGGAAGCTCTGGGATTTGCTCCTGAGGACCATCTTCCAGGGGCTCCCAGTGGCCTGGGATCTGGTCCTGAGGAGCATCTTCCAGGGGCTGCAGATGGCCTGGGGTCTGGTCCTGAGGAGCATCTTGAGTGGCTCCAGCAGCTTTCCTGGTGTTATAATGACTATGGCAAAGATGCCCTCAGAGATATTTTCTGCTAAATCAGGGCACGAAGTTCAGCTCTCCCTGAAGAATTCCTAGGGTAGATGTTTTTAAAAATAGAAGAGGATTTTATTTCTGGTTTAATTCCACTTTTAAATAAACTCTGCTGAGTCAAGGTGTACTCAGAGCAAGTGTCCTGTCTGTCACCTCCTGGAGATGACCAAGGCCTGTCCTGCACTCTGGTTGTGACCAGACAGGCTGAAATCCCAAATCTCCCCCCTGATATCCCTTCTTTTCTCTTCATTTCTCTGAAATACATTTCACTCTCACAAAAGGAGGTGGAAAATGGTATTTAGGGCAAAATCACGGAGCTTCCATGCAAGAAGAAATAGATATACTCCCAAATTTCTGCTGGATCCAAGTGCTCCTGGGGGAAAACAAGAACATTTCCTCCTTGATTTGTCAGTAATTCCAGAGGTGATTCATCAGCTACACGGGCAAAAGGGAAGGAAGTGATTGCAAGACTCTGAGCCTCTGTCTGTACCTTCATTTCTCACCTGTAAAATGGGCACAACCAACCCCTGGGAAAGGGATTTCCAAGAGTGCCAAGTGAATGTTTCCTTCCTGTGCAACGAATTATGGTGGCAAAATGAAAAGCATCCATAGGGGAAAAGGTTTGATTGCATTTTAGTGGCAATTAGAGCAGCTGACAAAGTGACCAGTGCCTGTTTGCCTCCCACCCCCAGCATCTTTAGCCAGCCCTTGCTGGGAGCCAGAGGCTCATTCAGCATCAGTGTCTCTCAGGAAACAAAGCTGATTATATTCTTTATGGATATATCACAGGGTATTTATTTTTATCTGCCTGAAACACTGAAAGCTCCATTACATTTCACACGGAGGACTTGCCAGAATATTTATGTCATCATTTGGAAGAGATTTGTTGGCCCAAAAGCTCCCTTTGAAAAAATGTGTCCACAGAAATTTCCTTTCTGATATAACCTCTACAGTCCCTGGCTGCAGAAACCAAATATTAACAGAGCACTTGATGCCCCGACAGAGACAGGAGAAACGATGGGAAAAAAAATGAAAAGAACAGGATGCTGTAGATCTGAGGGGGGGAAATGGGACAATTCATTTAGGAAAATCATAAAAAATATCAGCCCTTTTTTACGTTTTGCCAGGCTTGAAAATGAAGATGGAAAATAGCACGGAAATGGGGAAATTAAAAAATAATAATAACCATCATTCAGTGTGTTGCATTCTAAATGCTTTGTGTTTCTACCATCTCCTTCCCACAGTGGATATTGGGGGGTTGGAGGGAATAACTCTCAATTATGTGTTTTTACAGCTCTATGTTGTATTCTCCCTCCCCAGCTCACGGACAGAAAGCTGTGCTGTGTCACAGCAGTTTGTTACTCCCTGAACTCAGGAGTTTGTTATTCCCTGAACTCAGGAGTTTATTCTTCCCTGAAATCAGGAGTTTCTCCTGCTGGGGTGGTCACTCCATGTGGGTGTTGTGATCCTCAGCTCAGTGTGACCTGCTGAGTGTCCTGCCTGCTGTGGCCATGCATGATGGAGACACCAGCTCATTAATTAATATCCATGTGGATTGTGGTGGCCCAAAGGCCACAACCCCTTTGGATTGAGGTGGCCCAAACACCACAACTCCTCTGGATTGAGGTGGCCCACGATGCCCAAGGATTTTAGGATATTTTCGCACAACCCCCTCCCAGCCTTTGTTTGGTGCACAAATGCAGGTTCACCTGGGATGGGGCAACCGTGGATGGATGGACAGACTGGGAATGAGAGGATGGAAAGCAGTGCCAGGAAAGGGCCCTGGGGGTTCTGGTCAGGGGCCAG
>WBMV01006663.1:284058-340182 GCA_013396655.1 Campylorhamphus procurvoides | reverse complement strand
CCCCTCCAGGCCCTTCCCCATCTCTTTGCCCTCCCCAGCTCATCACACACACACATCATCACCACCAGCTCTGCTTCCTTACAGATGTTCTCCCATGAGAGCACAAAGACCATTCAGAAATTCAGATTAAAGCGCTCTGACTCAGGCTTGAAGCTTCCAGCTCCTCCCCCCTGAGCTCCACCAAAACCATCCTCTCCCTCCCAACACGCTTTCCCTTCCCTTTTGATGTCCCTCCTCCCTCCTCTAACCCCTCCAGGCACCCTGTGCAGAACCAAACCCACCGACCTGGTGTTCATCCTCGACAGCTCCCGCAGCGTCCGCCCGCACGAGTTCGAGAAGATCAAGGTGTTCGTGTCGCGGGTCATCGAGGGGCTGGACGTGGGACCCAACTCCACCCGCGTGGGGCTCATCAACTACGCCAGCGCCGTCAAGAGCGAGTTCTCCCTCAAGACCCACCACACCAAGGCCGGGCTCCTGCAGGCTGTGAGGAGGATCGAGCCGCTCTCCACGGGCACCATGACCGGCCTCGCCATCCAGTTCGCCATCAGCAGGGCCTTCAGTGACTCCGAGGGCGGCAGGGCAAGGGCACCCAATTTTAAGAAGGTAAGAGGGTCAAAATTTGCTGCCATCAAAGAAAATGGAGTTAAGTTGGTAAGGAATGGGTTGTGTCTTGGAAGTGCCTTCCTTGAGCCGATGAGGAAGGGAGTGATGGCATTGAGCTGGGAGGAATAAATATAAGCTGGAATAAAAGATTGGATAGATTTATAGATCTGGTATTACCAGTTGATACCTGGGGACAGAAATCCTTTGGTGCATCCCACCAGTGTGTAACACATCAGGGGTTCTGGGGGCCACAGGAGCTCCAGAGACTGTCCATGACAATGGGCCAGGTTAGGGTTGTCTTGGCCAACACAGGGCAGGTGTGGTGGCACTCACTGCAGCAGGAGGTGGCATTTGTCACCAGTACCTTGGGGAAATGAGCTGTGCCACTGTGAGAGCTGAAGCTTTTCTGGTGCTTGAGCACCTCGAAGTGTGAGAAGCTTGGGAAATGCAAGATCAGCTCCTCGTGGAGTGGCTGGGAAAATGAGAAAAGGAGATTTTCTCCATGTTTTGATGGCGTGTGGACACGGGGGGGTTAATTGTCAGAGGTGGGAAACCTCTGGGAGGTGCAAACCTCTGGATTCTTCTCGAAAACAAAGCTCAACTTTGAGACTTACAGAAAGAAAATGTAAAAAATATCCCA
This sequence comes from Campylorhamphus procurvoides, assembly GCA_013396655.1. Classification (NCBI taxonomy): domain Eukaryota; kingdom Metazoa; phylum Chordata; class Aves; order Passeriformes; family Dendrocolaptidae; genus Campylorhamphus; species Campylorhamphus procurvoides. The sequence continues at coordinate 338,939 of WBMV01006663.1, read as the reverse complement.
GTAGTTTCAATGCCAGGCACAAAAACATTTCTGGTCCTGAGCATTGATAGAAAAGAGAGACATTTGCCTCTCGCTAGGTGGGACCTGACAACTCCAGGCTCCATCCCATCCATCCCGAGGATTTACTTGTAGGGAAACACAGTCCTGGACATCCCAGTGACTTCTCTTGTCAACATTTGGCCTGTGAGCAAAGGAGGGGGCAGAGGAACAGCAAAAGGAGTTCAAACTGTTCCTCATGTCCCAGTGAGGAACTCATTCCTTGGACGAGCAATTCCAGTGCCCTCCATGGCACCAGTGAGCCCACACTGCCCCAGATCCTGGGGACATCCCCAGAGCCCCCAAATCTCTGAGCTGGGAGTCATCCTCACCCCAGAGCTGGGGGAGATCAAGAAGCAGGAGCCCTGGGGGCTGGAATGGCACGTGGATCCCAAGGGAAGGATCCTGAAGGAGGCTCTGGCTCCCAGTGGTGTGGAATGAAGCAGCTCCCATTGACTTCCCTGGTTTTCTTATTGTTTGCTTTCCAAATGGAATCAATAATGGGATCTGTGTGGATCCCCTCCCCTCCGGGGCTGCTGTGCCATCCGTCCATGCCCCTCCCAAATGCCACTGCATTTCTTTCTCCTCTGCTGTCTTTACCTGATTGCCCAGAGCCGATTGGAAGAGACTGTGAGCATATTTAGGTCAGACCTGACACAGAGGTCAGGCCTGGGGCACAGCCCTGATTTACACAGTTATATATATATATAGATATATTCTCATTACAATACTCTCAGTATTAGCCTCTCTTTTTATTCCTAACACATCCTGACACCTTCCACGCAGCACTGACCAGCCCTGTACATTGAAGAGACATTTTCACTGAGCTGTCCAAGCTGGGTCTTTATCTGAGGAATCTTTTCCACCCCATTAAGTAAGCCCTTTCCTCGTGCCCTGTTTTGCTGCTCTGTGTCTGTGCTGCCAGACACAGCCCTTCCCATCCTTGCTGTTCCCTGTCATCCCAAGGTTTGTGTGGGCAGAGGCACAAAGGACTCTGAAGCTGCTTCATCTCCTTGAAATCTTCTTTCCTACACACCTGAAAAAGCAGAAGAAGAGCAGTGATCTCTGGAATTATTCTTCTGGGGCATTAAAAAAAGGGGGGAAAATGTTTTCCTCTCTTTTCTTCCACTTTGGAGCTGATCAGAGACAGAATCCCTGAAAGGCTGGGGTTGGAAGGGATCTCTGGAGGTCACATTGGCCAACCCTGTGCTCAAGGGGTTGCACAAAACCATGATGACTCTTGATGACTCCTGATGGCCCAGATGACTCTTGAATATCTCCAAGGTGGAAAACTCCACAGCCATTTGCACTTCTTGCTTCCCTGGTTATTTTTGGCCTTTTTTTTCCCATTCTGCCTTGAAGTCCAGCAAGTTTTTTCCTTTCTGTGACACTCGTGGTGACCCCACCACCTGCCTTGGAGGTCCTGCAGAGATTTAGGGAGGTGAAGCTCCCACAAACACCAGACACGCTCCTTGCTCCTTCCCAGAGCAGAAACCCAGGAAAACCTTGTGCAAACCCTTGCTGCTTGTCAACCACGTGGGACACTGCTCCAAACATCACACAGTCCGCTGCTCTGGCTGTGCTTTGTGCAGCAAATGTCACCCCAGGGCAGGGAAAAGCACTCTTTGTTCCTCCAGGGGCTCAGAGGAAAGTCTGTTCGTACCTTTCCCAAAACCCCCGGGGGGTGCCCAATTACTTTTATATATATATTTTTGGGGGGAGAACAACAAATAGATTGTGAAATTGCTGAGCAAATAAAGGGCTTAGTGGACTTTCTGCCCAATTCTCCTTTCAGTGCTGATGGAACATCTTGTTAACCAGGGGCTAATGAGACCTCCCCACCTCATTAGCTGCTGGATTGTCTCCACACCAGCCCCGAGGTGGGAATACCTGGCCATGGCCAGGAATCCTCGGTGTCTCAGTTAACCAACACTAAATTGTGCCATGAGAACATGGGGCATTTCTGGGTGACAGAACAAACACGAGAGGCATCCTGAAAATCAGGAATTCACGGGCTGCTTAAACAGAGGACAAGATTTGACCTTGGAAAGCAAAATCCCTGAGCTTCCTTAGGGCGAAACTGCAGATCCTGCTCGGCTGTTTGAGAGAGCAGAAAGGCTCAGCCTTTCTTAATTCTCCTGCCGAGGCTGAGTGGAGCTCCAGCCCCTCTGCAGGGCAGTGCCAGCCCCTCCAGCATCCACTGCCTGCTCCTTCCTCCACCTTGCCTTGCTCTTTCCCAAACAAGGAACTTTATCAATGAGGCAAGGTCATAATGTAGAGGATTACAGAGATCCTGAGACTGCAGATAATTTGGAGGTAGGTTTAAAATAATCATAAAAAAGGGACATTTTTCACATCGACTCAGGCAGACAGGGTGAATATTTACAGTGGGAATCCAAAGGAAAAAAAACAGGATTTCCTGATTACTGAGATAACCAAATATGAGCTCAAAATCACGTTCTAGCTGTTCTATTTCTTACACTCTTTCTGCAAGCACCTGCTCCTGGTTGTGTTCCCACACAGGCAGGTGGGTGCTTGGTCTGACTCGGGTTCATTTCCTCCCCTGATTAATTCCTTATCCCAAATCCACACTCTTTGCACCCAGCAGTTTTGCTCTCTCCATCAGCAGGTCATTTGGGGGTCTCTGCAGTAAATTCTCACAGATACAGCCTGAAGATCTTCCCCATCACACCCAGGTGGGGATGCTGCTCCCAGACCCCTCCTGGGGCTCAGGTTTAGGGGAAGATCCCCCACGGAAATGGAAAGGAGCTGATTAAACCTGGACACCCGCTTGATTTCAATTCCAGGAGGGCACACCCCCCCTCCCTCCTGTGCCAATCCCTCGGGGAGGACACGCAGCCCCTGCCAGGGATGTGTTCGCAGGAGACACTCATAGCACACCTTGTTTGCTGCCAGGCTGGCTTTGCAAAGCTCGGCTGGGCAGAGCTGGGGAGTTTGCAGGAGCCAGAGCAGCCTGGCTGGGCCGAGGGCTCTCTCTCCTGGCAGAAGGATCCATTGCATGGCTGGCTCTTCTGCTCCAAGAACCCCAGTGTTCCCTTAGCACCTTCATTCCTCTCTGCAGCTCACGCTGCCACCTCCCACAGGGGATGCTTTGTCTTCTTCTGGCCACAATTAGAAGGGAAATGCTTGGATTTATTTCTTTTTTTCTCCCCTTGGAATTAGCAGGTTGCAGGATTGTGGAGCTCCTGGGAATTTTTAATGGTGCAACCCTTCAGAAGTGCAGATAAACAGCTGAAATAGAGATCAGAAAGCTCTCTGTTTTTCCTGGTTTTCCCGTGTTTTGCACAAAAAGGAAAGCAGGGCAGGGGATGGGGGACAGGGACAGCACCCAGGGAATGGCTGGAGCTGGGGCAGGGCAGGCTCAGGAGGCATCTCACCAAAAGGTTCTTCTTCCCCCAGAGGGTGGTGGGCACTGCCCAGGCTCCCCAGGGCAGTGGGCACGGCCCCAAGGCTGCCAGAGCTGCAGGAGGGTTTGGATGATGCTCTGGGGCACAGGGGGGGACTCTTGAGGCTGGTCCTGGGCAGGGCTGAGGGTTGGGCTGGATGATCCTTGGGGCTCCTCTCAACTCAGGATAAGCAGCTGAAGGGTGGGCAGAGGGGGAAGGAGCCTCTTGTCCTGCACCCCTTGGCCATGTGGCCACTCCTGACCTTCCCCAAGAGGACTTTGTTCCACCCCAGGATATAAAACAGCCACCACGGTGCCCAAACCGAGCAGCTGGTGGGTCTGATTTCCTCTTGAGAAAGATGCAGAGCACACATGGCATGGAGGAGAACAGCAAATACCGCCTTAATGACCAGCTGATGGCTCAGCCAAACTCTCTCTTGCTGCCAGAGAGATTTTTTTTCCTGCCTTTTTGATGTTTCTTTGCTTTCTGTTTTACTGAGAGTATTTGTCTGTGCTGTGAAGGGTTTTTTCTGCTTCACGGATCACCTGCTTCTGCTGATTCTGTTTCTCCACTCTGCATTACATCCCAAACAGTTGCCTTGGAGTTGGCAGTGGTGTCACAATAAAACAGTTGTAAGGAAAAGTGGCAGGAGCAGATGAATTGGCAAAGAACAAGAATTAAGGTCTTGTGACAATGTCACTTTGGGGAGAAAAATAAAGAGGCAAAGGGACAAAACAGCAGCAGGAGCAGGAATCCTGGAGGCTTTGCAATGGGTCAGGGCTTCACCTAATCCAAGGTGAAATCCAGTTCCTGCTTAAAGCAGCTGCCACTTTACTGGTGCTGGTAACAGGGGTAGGAGTTACTGGGGAAGGGGGATCAGGAATCCATCACACAGTGTGACCTGAGACTTGTCTCCTCCCCACTCTGCTTCAGCTTCTCCAGCTACACAATGTGGACAATCCTTCATCTCGTGATGTTTCCGTGACATTCCCTGGGACTCTCTCAAGTCCCACACTGAGTTAGGGCTGTCCTGAGTGTCACCTGGGGGTTCATGGAGAGAGAGTTTGGCTTGAGCATGAGTTTGTGTAGGAAGGACATCACTTTACCTCGGTTTCCTTGGGGGTGAGATGCACCAGTTGGCCCTTAATTAAACCAGTCCCATCCCTGGCAGTTCACAGAATCCCAGGAGATGCTGAGCTGGAAGGGACCCCCAAGGACCATCCAGCCCAACCCTCAGCCCTGCCCAGGACCAGCCCCAAGAGTCACCCCCTGTGCCCCAGAGCATCATCCAAACCCTCCTGCAGCTCTGGCAGCCTTGGGGCCGTGCCCACTGCCCTGGGGAGCCTGGGCAGTGCCCACCACCCTCTGGGGGAAGAAGAACCTTTGGCTGAGATGCCCCCTGAGCCTGCCCTGACCCAGCTCCAGCCATTCCCTCAGTTTAATCTCTCCCAGCCCATTCCACACAGAACAATGACTTGTGTGACATCTGAAGAACAGGAAGAGGTGCTGGCATTGGTGGGATTCCCTTTCTCCTTAGCTCTGTGTTTCCTAAGCCAGCCTGTTCCCCGAGTGATGGTGCCACCTTCCTGTGTGCAGGTGGCGATTGTGGTGACCGATGGCCGTCCCCAGGACGGGGTGCAGGACGTGGCAGCGAGGGCCAGGGCTGCTGGCATCGAGATCTTTGCCATCGGGGTGGGCAGGGTGGACATGCACACGCTGAGGCAGATGGCCAGCGAGCCCCTGGATGACCACGTGGACTACGTGGAGAGCTACAGCGTCATAGAGAAGTTGACCCACAAGTTTCAAGAGGCTTTCTGTGGTAAGTCCTTGCCCACAAGCCCCAGGTTGCCAGTCAGGAGCTGCATGGGGCTGTGCCAGCTTTTCATGGAGTCATGGGATGGTTTGGGTTGGGAGTGACCTTAAAGTGCCACCCCCTGCCATGGGCAGGGACACCTTCCACCAGCCCAGGGTGCTCCAACCTGGCCTTGGACACTTCCAGGGATCCAGGGGCAGCCACAGCTTCTCTGCCCAACCTGTGCCAGGGCCTCACTAAAAAACTTCTTATCTCTAATTAGAAGTAGGATGGGAGTTTTTGAAGTTCTCCAGAGCAGGTCAGGGATATGGACACACTGGGGGTTTGGGTAAATCAAATGTGGCCCCATATGATCCCACAGAGCCTGAGGGTGGACCCACACCTGCCTTCCAAGCCCTCCTGGAGGAGCTGGGTCTGGGGGGGCAAAGCTTAGTCTGGGCTCTGATTTAGGCCAATATCCTGGGTTGGGCTGAGCTAGGGCTGGGTGGGCTCTGATTTTAATGCCCAGCTCTGATTTCAGTGGTGTCTGACCTGTGTGCCACTGGAGACCACGACTGTGAGCAGGTCTGTGTGAGCACCCCAGGAGCCTACAGATGTGCCTGCAAGGAGGGCTTCACCCTCAACAGCGATGGCAAGACCTGCAGTGGTAGGTGATGGCTTTCATCTGCACTCAGGGAGCTGCAGTGGGGAGGGGATAGGCAGAAGAAGACATTATGCACCTGCATAGTTTTATAACATAGAATTTTGGAATAATTTTGAAGACATTGCTGTGAGATGTTGTTGGGTTTTGACTGATTAAACCTGTTTCATTAGCAATGAAAAGGCATTAAGGTTATATTTTCCCCCACAGAATTAATTGAGGTTTCAGTTGCTGTGTTCTTGTGCCCTCTTCTGTTTTCCCTCAGCTTGCAGTGGTGGGCTGGGATCTGCTCTGGACCTTGTTTTCCTCATTGATGGCTCCAAGAGCGTGAGGCCTGAGAACTTTGAGCTGGTGAAGAAATTCATCAACCAAATCGTGGACTCGCTGGAGGTGTCAGACAAACAGGCCCAGGTCGGGCTGGTTCAATACTCCAGCTCTGTCAGGCAGGAGTTTCCTCTGGGGCAGTTCAAGAACAAGAAGGACATCAAAGCAGCAGTGAAGAAAATGTCCTACATGGAGAAAGGAACGATGACGGGCCAGGCTCTGAAGTACCTTGTTGACAGCTCCTTTACCATCATCAATGGAGCCAGGCCTGGGGTCCCCAAGGTGGGCATAGTCTTCACTGATGGAAGGTCACAGGATTATATCACAGACGCTGCCAAGAAAGCCAAAGACTCAGGTAGGTCTCCTGACTCCTTGGTGGCTTCTTTTTCCTTGGCCCCAGGACTCTTTCCCTGGAGGTGCCTCTTATTTGGGATACAAACAGGTTACTGAAGTGTGTGGAGATATTGCCTGAGTATCCTTGGATGCTCACGAAGAACTTGGAGCAACTGGCTGGGGTTCAGCTGCATCTTGGCTTGCCAGCAGCTGGTTTAACCCCCACAGCCCCTCTGTGTCTTTAAGTCTGCTGAAGGTGTTTCTGCTGGGCAGGATGGGGTCCTACACACCTGGGATGGCTTGGGATGGGGTGGGAGGGAATGCACACCAGTCACACTCCACACAAATGTCAAGGAATCTGCAGGGAGAAGCTGTGGCTGCCCCAGGGCTGGCTTAGATGAGGCTTGGAGCAACCTGGGCTAGTGGAAGGTGTCTGTGGAATGAGGTGGTCTTAAGGTCCCTCCCAACCCAAACCCCTGTAGGATTCTGTGATTCATCTGGGTCTGGCACTGAAAGCGACCTCAGCATCAATGGTACGTGTGGTGAGGCAAAGAGGGCCATCAGGGAGCCCCTGGAGAATATGAGGAGTTGTAGGACCACGTGTGGCTTGGCTGTATCAGCCTTGAGGCCTGGAAGAGGCAAAGAAGGGCTGAAACAATCCACAGAGCAGAAACACAGATGGAGTGTGATGATAAAACTTTATGCCTCGCCTCTTCCTCCTCTCTTGAGCCTGCGAGGAAAGCTCCATCTGTCCATGAGTTATTTCTGGGGGATAAATAACCAGGTGCTTATAAGAAACCTTCAGGCTTATTCCTTGAGTTGAACATGGAAAAACAACAAATATTGGATAGAGCCAGAGCTGGACAGACCAGGAAAAAGGAGGAGGAGGAGGGGAAAACATTACCAGTGAAGCCATGGGCAAGCTCCAGGAGGGTTTGGACAATGCTCTGAGGGACAGGGGGGGATTGTTGGGGTGTCTGTTGCAGGGCCAGAGCTTGGACTGGATGATCCTTGGAGGTCCTTCCAGCTCAGGATGTTCTGGGATTCCATGATTCTAAATAGAGACAGATATTCCAAAGCTGGGCTTAACCAGCATCATCCTCCAAAGCAGGAACACCACGCTTTGGTTCAGCCATTCTGCTGAGCCACAGGTGCCCCCTGCACAGGAGACTTTGTCCCTGCTGGGCTCCTCAAACTCCCCCTGTGTCCTGTTCCTGTGTTGCCTCTTCCTCCTCAGCTGGATGCACCATCCTGTCAGGGTGTTACACTCACCTGTCCTTTCTCACACCTCCAAAACATGGTTCTTGTGGCCACCATGTCCTCACCCTCACCAAAGCAGCACCTTGCAGTGACCACAGCCTGCAGCACCACTGAACTGCAGCCCCTCCTGCCCGCCCTGCCCTTGCCCCACCACCACAGCTCATCTCCTGGCCACCACATCCTCCTCCACTGCAGATGTTGACAACTGACTGCCAGACCCCGCCCAGCACTGGGAAACCCATTCGGTTGGTGGGATCAGGTGACCAAGCCAGACTCATTGTCTGGTGAACTCTAACAAGACTTTGCCTGTAAAGTATTCCTGATCCCTGGCAGAAAAGAGCTGGAGTGGTAGAGGAGAAGGGGTTAATTTGCCAGAGCTGGGTGTAAACAGGGGTGCCCAAGGGGGGCAAGGATGCCCAGCCTGGCATAGGATGGTGCCAGCCCAGCTCCACAACCCACTGACAGCATCCCATTCTCCCAGGCTTTAGGATGTTTGCTGTGGGAGTCGGCAACGCCGTGGAGGACGAGCTGAGGGAAATCGCTTCTGAACCCGTGGCTGAGCACTATTTCTACACTGCTGACTTCAGGACCATCAGCAAGATCGGCAAGAAGCTCCAGATGAAGATCTGTGTTGGTGAGAGTTGGGGTTGGGGAGGTGGGGCTTAGACCCAGCAGAGGGATGAAAATGCCCTTTCAGGTGGGTGTTCCAGAATGTTCTCTGGCCTCAGGGTGTTGAGCTGGTAGAGGAAGGAGCAGGAGACATCAGGTTTGGGTGGTTACCTGAAGCAAAGCAACCCTTTCAGCTCAGCCATCTCCCCTCTCACAGGTTGCCTTCTCCTTCCCTTTCCCTCCACCTTTCTCCTCTTCTCTGCCTTCCCCTTCAGAAATTATGACCTCAGGCTGTGCCAGGACCTGAGAGCAACCAAGGAAAGACAAGGTATCTTAAAAGAGAAGCCAAAAGTTGATTTATTTTGCTTAATATGATCATCATAACACTGGACATCTGAGGTGAAGCTCCTGAACCACTGAAAACAGACACATTTCAGGTGGAAATAAGCTCCTGGGACCTTCTAAATGCCTTGTAGGTGTCTAAATTTGGGCAGCATCAAAGCTAAGTTGCTCCTGTTTGGACTGTAAAGGCTGAGAGGGGACTGAGGAGGGGCCAGACACGACCAAATTCAAAGCGAGGTGACCTGGAAATAACCTGAGTGTAAAAATGGTTCAAACAATCCCACCCCAGCAATTTCAGATTTTTGGTTTGGAGGAACCAGATGCCTCCAGTGAAATCCCACCGTGAATCCCAAACACCAGCCTTGGTTTAGGACACACCTGAGAGCTGCCCTGCCCAGCTCCCCAAGAACCTGGCTGGCTCCAGGGGCTCAGGCTCCTTTATCCCACCAGGGAAAGGTTTCCTTGCAGTTCCCAGCAGGAAACACCTCACTGAGCTCTGGAGGGGCTTGGGAGATCCCAAGAGAGCTCTGCCAAGCTCAGCTCTGCTTCCCAGGAGTTGTTCCTGGTTGTCCATGATCCCCACTGCTCTCACGGCATGAGGAGATGCTCCACAGCAGCAGCTGGAGGAAATAACTCACTGCCAAATTTTTATCTCCTTTCCATGCAATTTCTAACATGGATATTCATGCCAAACCCAGGAGATGTCCATGTAAATATTACTTGCAGTAGGTGACTCATCTGTTTTCCTCCCTCAGTGTGAATTGGAGAGAAAATGAAGGAATTTGGAGGCTTTGCCTCAGGAAAATCAGATTTGGATCCTTGCACCCTTATGGGTCATGCTGGGGAAGTGCCTTGTCCTCCAGATTCCTAAAGATGGGACTTTCCTGTTGGGAAAGTCTGAGAGGTCCCAGTGGAAAATGACACTGTTTATGATTAATTAAAACAACTAATTAAAAAAGTTACATCCTTTCCAACACCCTCCAGGGTCCCAGGTTTGCAGGAGAGACTCTCCTTGCCATGGCTTATTTGAAAAGTAGGAGTCAATCCAAGACCAAATGATGGGAGCTGAATAAACCTCCCAACCTGTTGTATTTAAACATCTTCCAAGAAAGCAAATACATTTGGGCTTCAGCCTCCAAAGGAGTAAATTTCAGGAAAAAGTATTTGCAAAAAAATCAATTTGGGTAAATATATTCAATAATATTTGAGTATTAAAAAAAAAAAGAAAAGAAAAGAAAAGAAAGGAAATATTTGCATTTGTTTGGTTTCCAGTGCCAGCCTGTATTTATCAACAGATGGCCAGAAATCTTCTGGTAATACCCAGCTTTAGTTTACTCAGGACTGGTTTAATCCTGGGGTGGGTTTGTGTCCTTTCCTTCAAAAGGTCCTGCTCTTATTTACTCCTTCCATTTCCTTTCTTCTCCCAGCCATCTCAGGACCTTCCTTACTCTTATTCCAGTTAATTTGCTTGAGGAATAATTACTGACCTACATTAGCAAACTCATTAATGCCTGTTGCTCCACCCACCCAAAAAGTGGACTCTTGAAAACAAGTTTGACTCAGATGGCAAAGAGAACCTCCAGGTTTTCTTTGATCTTACTGGGGGGACAGAGGTTGTTTTGAGCACTGTTTGGTCAGATCCACATTTTGGGGTGAACTTTAAGCAGCATGAATAGAGCTCAGGGGGTTTTTAGGAAAGTGGAAAACCAGGAGAGATTTTCCTGCACAAGCTAATGTGACATCCTCTAGTCATCTGAGAGCCACAAGTGATCAGTCAGATAATGATATTTTGATTTCCTTCCTGTTTCTGGTGAAGGAAATAAGAATTGTTCTTATTTCTCTGGTCTCAGTGATTTTGATTAAATCCCTTTTTTTATTATTATTTTTGGTGCCACTTAACTCATCTTCTTGCTGTTCTGATCCACAGAGGAAGATCCCTGTGAATGTAAATCCATTGTGAAGTTCCAGAGCAAGGTTGAAGAGCTCATCAACTCCTTGCAGCAGAAATATATCCTTTGGGAGCTGGGTTTGGCCACCCCTCGCTGCCTTGGGTCATACCTTCTGGTAGGACCAGGGGGGAAATTCTCCTCCTGGGGGAAGGAGCTTGGGGAGGAAACAACACAACTCAGTGCTTTGCTCTGCTTGACAAGGTGGGGATGGGGCAAGGGATGGACTTGATGATCTTGGAGGTGATTTCCAACCTTAATGATTCAGATTCTGTGGGAATGGGTCACGTGTGGGACAGACTCTTCCAAAGTGCTCTGTAGGAAAGGACGACAAAACGCAGAGTTTGGAAGGTGTAACAAGAGAGACATTCCATGGCATGTTGGCAGTGGGAGTGGTCAGTCACTGAAACAAACAGTGGAAGGTCATGGAATGGTTTGGGTTGGAAGGGACCTTAAAGATCATCTCCTTCCACCCCCTGCCATGGGCAGGGACACCTCCCACCAGCCCAGGGTGCTCCAACCTGGCCTTGGACACTTCCAGGGATCCAGGGGCAGCCACAGCTTCTCTGTCCAAACTGTGCCAGGGCCTGCCCACCCTCCCAGCCAACAATTCCTTCCCAATATCCCATCTTAATCTCTCCTCTTTCAGTGAAAACCCTTCCCCTTGTCCATGTCAAAAGTCCCTCTCCCAATATGCACTGCCGTTTTTCTCCTTAACTCCTGCCCACTGGATGCTGTGGCCAAAAGGATCGAAGCCCTGGAGAACAAGATCATCTAAAGCCCCAGCACAGGATTTTTCGCCTCCTTCCTACAACTCCTGCACTTGGCAGGGAGGCAGCTCAGCCCCAGAGCTCTGGCCAGCTTGTATTTGCTAAAGAGTTCTAGGCTACCTGCATTGGTTTGAAAGGGAAGAAATATAACAGTAGAGCATTGTATAAAGGGCAGAGCGTTTGTGTGACCATGCTAATGTTTGTTGCATCATATTGAGTGCATATATATATATATATATATAAAACCCTGGAAAGATTTGTTTTTGATATAAAGCTTAATATATATATGTGTTAATAAGTACTTGATGCCGAGTTCTGTGAATCCTCGCTGTGTCCTTCTGCAGCTTTTGTTTCTGGGCATGAGATAATTTAATTTAAAAGTCAGAGTGACTTCAAATCCCCTCAGATGCTGAGTGGGAGATGCCAAAGCTGATCAATCCCCCTGTTCCTGTGAACGTGCTGAGTTTGGCAGGGAATGGGGGAAACACAGCCATGATCCCTGAAGGGAGCTGCACCTGGGTTAGGATAGGACAGGATAGGAGAGGCTGGGATTATCCAGGGCTCTTGTACAATATGGAAGGAGAAAAGCTCAGCTTGCCCAGCCCCTGGATGGTCTCTCAGTGTCTCAGTGCTGGAGCACCTGAGGGGTGAGTCCTGACAATGTGCAATGACTTGGTGGCCGTGGCTTTGTGTGACACCTCCCCAGATGTGCCCAGATGTCCCTCCACATCCTCAGCTGGAGCTTCAAAACATCATCTGAAACATGGGGAACTGCTGCTGGAGGTGCCCATGGAGGTGGTGCCTCCACTGCTGTGTCAGCCAGAGCCTTCTCCCTGGCTCCTTCTCATCCCCAGAGTCACAGAATGCCAGGATGGCTCAGGCTGGAAGGTCATCTCCTCCCACCTCCCTGCTCCAGCAGGGCCAGCCCAGAGCACCTGGCACAGGTGGTTCCCACACCTCTAAGCACCTTCAGAGCCACCAAGTCCATCTCAAGACCTTCCAGCCTCTTCTCCTGTCCCCTGGGTTCCCAGCACCGGCAAGGCAAAGCAGCAACATGGACTGGAAGCAGCTCAGACCTGCCTGTCTCCTGCAGCTGTAGCCTGGAATTCAGTCCTGGGGGCCCTGGTGACCCATGGAACGGTCACACTCCGTGGGATGTGAGCACAAGGCGTTGGGTTTGGAGGAAGGGGGGGTTATGGGTTTATTTTTTGTATCAAAATATTTATACTTGAGACTATGTGAAAAGCTCTTCAGAACGACTTGGCCTGTTCAGAAATGTCACCACAGTGGTTTTGGGGGGAATATTAAAAGTTTGCTGTGAATTTGAAAAGTGGATTTGTGCCTTTGTGTGGTTGTTGAGGTGGGTGCCTGACAACACTATCTTTCAATAGCAGGGAGGAAAACCTCCATCTCATGTCACAACCTCTCATTTCAATGCAAGAGAAATATAATGCCTCAATATTCAGCCCGCCTTGCCAGTTTAACCCAACAGCTTCCAGAAAATTCATTTATTTGGGGAGAAAAACAATCTCCAGCCTCTCATCCATCCATCCATCCCTCTGTCCCATTCCATCCAATCAATCAACCAAGAAACAACCTCCATGGTAATATATAGTATATATACCACAGTATAATATCATAGTATATGTATTATACCATAGCGTATATAGCACACTTGTTTATTATAAGAGATATTAAAATATTATTCAATATAATTCTTATGATAATGCATATAGTTATATATTAATTATAATATATCACACTTTATAATTATATTATTATATGTTTTAGTATTATGTAGTATACATTATATTATATATGATCTCCATAGTATTTATATACTATATATATGGTATATATATATATATGTGTGTGTATATATATGCATATATATAGATTGATATAGGTATAGGTACAGATATAGATAAAAGATGTAGATATAGAGATATAGATAGATACAGATATAGATAGATATATACATACACTACATATAATATAAATTGATATAGGTATAGGTACAGATATAGATAAAAGATGTAGATATAGAGATATAGATAGATACAGATATAGATAGATATATACATACACTACATATAATATATATATATACACTATATAAATACTATATATATATGTATACACTCTCTATACATACTATATATACACTATATAAATATATATATTTTTTTCTCTATCACACGCTCACTAATAATTTCAAATCTCTATCCAAGCCAAACTTTCTCCCAGCCCCCCTTTAGGCCCCCAACCCCTCCTCAAGCCCCAGGACCGCAGAGGGCCATAACCCCAAACCCCCCAGTCCCTCCTGCCCTGCCCCTGTGCCCGGCATTGCGGGGTCTGTCCCGCACCCACCAGGGCTCTGCTCCCCTCCCGACAGCGCAGCTCCAGCATCTCCACTCTTCATTAGTCACTGGGTGGGAACGCGCGCTTTGGACGTGCTAATTAGGCTTCATTAATGGATTGCCCACGGGCAGCAGGGTGGGAACCGGCTCGGCTTTGCGTTTTGTACCAGCTAATTACGGGCTTATGTTGGAAACTAAAGATGCTGCACGCAATAAAAAGCCAACGTTTGCCCGTCCCAGAGCCTGGAGCGATGGGCTTGGAGAAATCCTCCTGCTGGACGGGGGGAAATGATCCTTCTGCAGTGGAACTTCTCCCTCTCTTTGCTGGAGCATCCTCAGGGTGCCCAGAGAGGTTGGTGGGAGATGCCACATGCCTGGAAACCTTCAAGGTGGGCTTGGATGGGGCCCTGAGCAACCTCACCTGGGTGAAGGTGTCCCTGCTCATTGCAGGGCGTTGGATTATTTGATGACCTTCCAAGGTCCCTTCCAACCAAACCATCCCATGAGCCTACATAGGACCAGTCCTTCTCTCACGTTACCACCAAGTTCTTTAAAATCCTCTGGCAAAATAATGGCTCAAATGGTGTCCTTCGGGCGTGGAAAACATCCTTGCCCACTTTTCCCTCCCCTCGTGTGGAATTCCTGAAGCCTCCCAAAAGCTGAGCCCCCCAGCAGAGTTCTTTTGCCAACACGAGCTCTCTGGGGAAGCGATTTTCTCCTGCAGGTCATTGATATTCTAACACAGGGCCATTAGTAATCAAAGGAAAAAAGTGCTCTCAATTAAACTGAGGGTTTCTAGCTTGGTAACATCCCTCAATAGCAATTTGTAACCCTAATGCGGTGTAATTGCTGTTAATGAATGGGTAGGTAGCAGAGCAGTTGTTATGATGATTTTCCTCCCAGCAGCTTCAGGCACTGAAACCTGTCCGGGGCTCTATGAATTTACTGCTCCCTCTTCTTGGTGCTCTGAGGTAATTCAGGGACCAGACAGTTTAAGGTGTTTTAGTAAATTTATGTTGTGCAAATTATTATTTCGCGTTTTATGCTCGACTTGGGGAGAAGCTCCAACAAGGCAGAGCACACTCCCCTGTGGAACTCCTTCCGTGATGGACTTGTTAAGGATCAGAGCTCTGGCAATAAATTGTGGGTGGCTTTACACTTCAGACAGTCGTTTGGATTTATCTATTTTTTAATCACCAATCACATCAGGACCCGGATTTTGTTGGTTTTACAGCTGTTGTGGTGTTTTAGTGCCTATTCCCACCATCACACATTGCAGACATTAGGCTTGAGAGCCCAAAAAATGACCTGAGCTCAGGTGCAGATCAGGTTTGGCTCCCTGGATTCCTGTGGATTCTCTTGCTGGACCTTCCAGAAAGTCAGGTATAAAATTAATAAATTATGATTATAAAATGAACAAACCACCTCCACAGGGGAAATCACTCCCTGACCTTTTACCACCTTCAGTGCAATCACCTGACACTTCTGGATTTTATCACAAATTGGCCACCAGCTAAAAGGAAGAAAGTAATTATTGATGCTCCATCCAGAGCTGATAGCAAGGGCTGCTTTGGGAAATAAAGGATTAATTTCAAACGTGTGTGGGAGATCTTGATAGCAGCAGGTGTAAAGGGAAAAGAAAATCTAAGGGAGATGGAAATTGGGGGAGAGAGATACAACAGGAGAAGTGGAAGGATATTTGGAGCTGAAGTGCAGGTTTTACAGCACGTGATGGAAACTTCTCAACTCCCAGGGAGACGGGAGAGACAGAAAGATGGGGGGTTTGTGTCCCCAAAGTCAGAGTGAGGGGCAGGCAAGAGTGAGACAAGACTGAAATTAAGCCAACAAAACTCCATCTCCTTCAAATGGACCAGCTGAGACCACACTGAGACCCCCCCAGTGTCGTGCTGGGTGGGAAGGGCTGGTGGCACTTGGGCTGGAGCAGGACCAAGCCAGTGGCTTCCCTGTGGCCAGGGTGGTCCAGGGGGACTGGGATCTTCTCTGCTCATGCAGCCATTCCAAGTGGCTGAGAGCCAAGTGCTCCTCCAGGAGGGCTTGGAGGGCAGGTCTGGGTCCACTCTCACACTCTTTGGGATCAGACTGCATTACAGTAGCTCTTACCAAAATCTCCAGTTCCTCCATGTCCCCAGCCTGGTCTGGAAAACTTCATAAACTTCTCTCTTATTTCTTATTAAAGAAAGTTGTTGGGCAGAGAAGCTGTGGCTGCCCCTGGATCCCTGGAAGTGTCCAAGGCCAGGCTGGAGCAACCTGGGCTGGTGGAAGGTGTCCCTGCCCATGGCAGGGGAGATGAGTTTTAAGTTTCCTTCCAACCCAAACCATTCCATGACAACACCAGATGCCCAGCAAATAAGGAGCTCTCTGGCTGGGGGTATGACAGAGGGGACAGGGAAAGGCTCCTGACGTGGCACAATTGCAGCTCCTGGCCTGGCTGAGCCTTGTCTGTCCTGGAGCATCAATAAAGGGAAAATAAAGCTCTGTTTTTTCTTTTCAGGGAAGTTTTTCCGAGCAGAGGACATTTGGGACAGCAGCCCCAGCAGGGAGGGGACAGAGCCACCCCCTCAGCAGCAGCTGGAGGATCCAGGGCCCCGTGCTGGGCACAGAGCTGCCCTGAGGGACACCTGGCTCCAGGTGAGCATCCCCTGCCTGCACCATGAAGGAGCAGAGCAGAGCAGGAGTCAGGCTGGCTTTGCTCAAGTGTTGGGATGGATCCAGAGGTGGAGAAGGACTGGAGAAGGCATTGACCAGCACTGCATGGTCTGAACTGGGAGCACTGGGAGCCCATCCCTTCTGGTTCCCCTTCCTTCATCCTGGTGTGTTCAGTGGAGGCTCTTACATCACAGAGCCCCTGGTGATCCTTGTCACCAGGAACACCCCTGGGCACCAGGAACATCCCTGGGCACCAGGAACATCCCTGGGCACCAGAAACATCCCTGAGCACCAGGAGCAACCCTGGGCACCAGGAACATCCCTTGGCACCAGGAACATCACCAGGAACATCCCTGGGCATCATGAACACCCCTGAGCATCAGGAACATCCCTTGTCACCATGAACAATCCTGGGCACCAGGAACACCCCTGGGCACCCAGAGGTGCCCGATGCTTGTGCCAGGCTCTGCTCTCAGGGCACATCCCCTGCCCCACATCACACCCCACTAGATGGAGCCTGGCAGGGAACCCGTGGTGGGGAGGTGGCTTTGGGGAAGTTCTGCCCCATGCCAAGTCACAGCAGAGCCTGAGAGAAGAAGGCACAGCCCTTTTGGAGGCAGCAGGACGGCCCTGGGGACACCCCCTTGGCAGCAGCGGGTGAAGGGGGGTCGGGCAGCAGCACCAGCCCTGCAGAAGTTGCTTCCCGAGAGGAGAAGAGGCTGGAAATCAGGCTTTCCATGCGATGCTCAGTCTCTGCACCATGTCCCCGTGGTCACTAGATGTCCCCATCTGAATACAAATCGCAGTGCCAAGCCCCCAAAAGCAGCCAGCCCCGGAGCACCCCCCGCCTGTTCTCCCTGACACTGACAGTAATTAAAGACAACACCACTTAGCCTTCTGCCATTCGCACTGACTCAGCAATGCTTGATTTGTTTAACCTCTGCGGCGAATCATGTTGAATAAATAAATGAATAAGCCTCTGGGTGCCAGCCAGGCGCCGTGGGCACTGTGAGAAGGGGCACTGCAGGGACAGTGGGGTGGCTCCTTGGACCCCCTTTGATGCCCCCTGTTCACATCCTGCATCCTGGGACCACCTCCCCATCCCTGTCCTGGATCTGGGAAGGGAACGGTGTTGGTTCCTCCCTGGGCAGGAGCCAGACCTGGCAATAACAGGGGCACCTTCCTGGGGCATTAATTAACCCCGTGGGCTCAGGGCTGGCTAATTGCTGTCCAGGGAGGGAAAGGGAGGCCCAGAAATGCAGGGAATTCCCTGAGTTCAGGGGGATGTGCTGGAAGGAGGGATGTGGCATTGCCAGGGGAATGCAGAGGGAGGGGGCAT
This sequence comes from Campylorhamphus procurvoides, assembly GCA_013396655.1. NCBI lineage: Eukaryota > Metazoa > Chordata > Aves > Passeriformes > Dendrocolaptidae > Campylorhamphus > Campylorhamphus procurvoides. The sequence continues at coordinate 321,093 of WBMV01006663.1, read as the reverse complement.
TTGAAGGGGTCGCTTTTCCCCTCTGATGGTTGTGGGTTATTTCTCTGCGATGTGACAAATGATGTCTTGCGGTTCCAGGACATATTATGGGATCAGTCCTGGCACTCAGCTTCTTCCAGGTCACCCCTTTGGAGGGAGAAAGAAGGAAAACGTCCCACTGGGACATTGTGAGAGCAGGACAAAATCAGGGCACTGAAGAGGGACCAGCCAATCCCAAGGTGAATGAACCCTGCTCTGTGTTTGCTCCACTCTGAGCAAAGTACCGAAACTGGGGATTCCAGAGGTTCCCTCCATCCAAACTGGCTCCTCTCAGGCTTTGGGAGGGCTCAGACAGGTGTGATGTCCCCTCACCTGCACCCCTGGATGTGGAGCATGAGCAAGACCTCGAGAGCAGGGCTGGGTCTGCTGGTGACACTCCTCTGTTCAGGGCAGTGCCAGCAGGATGGCCCAGTGGAGCCTGCCAGGCTTTACATGGGAATTAACCCTATTTTCTGGAGGCAAAGGCACACACTGAAGGTGTTGGTGCCTTGCAGGGCAAAGAGGGCTCTGAATGGGGGTGTTTGGGCTGAACCAGCTGATGCCAAATGTAGTGGCCACATCCACACTTGTAATCGCCCCTTCTCAGTGGAGACCAGAACACCTTGGCCCCTGGTGGGCTGGTTCCCACACAGGGATGGGGATGGAGGAAACCAGGCTGGTCCTCCTGCAGCCTCAGCCATTCCCTGCTGTCCCTGCATCTCTGTCCAGCTCCCCTGTCTTTTTTCTTACCTTCCTGCTTATCTCACACTTGATATTTCCAGGTCATTTAAGCTGCTTTATTTCCTTAAGGAGAGGCAAGTGGAGATTGTAACCGGAGTTGATAAATCCTTCGAGTTTGACCTCCACATTTATCTGCTTAGGCTGATGCTCTCATTCCTGCGGGCTGGGCAGAGAAGTAGCTCCATTTCCGTGGCTCGTGTTTAGAGGCAAAGGGTGACCCCAGGGCAGACCTGTCCCCTCCCCTGCTCCTGCAGTGCCCTCCTGGGGGATGCTCATCTTCAGGCTCAGCCTTTATTCACCTCGGGACCGGCTGTTCCCTCTTCAGTGGCCTCATTTTGTCCTGCTCTCACACAATGTCCCAGGGGGACGTTTTTCTTCTTTTTCCCTCTGAAGAGAGATCACAGAAGCGACCCGACTGTGTGCCAAGGCTGATCCCAGAATATGTCCTGGAACTGCAAGACATCATTTGTCACATCACAGAGAAATGGCCCAGAGCCACCAGAAGGGGGGGAAAACCACCAAACCCTAAAAGTGGCTCTAATAGCAGCCCATTATCTGATGACAATGGTGGTGTTAACACATGCGAACCCTTGCGATGTGCTTGGAAATCGGAGAGGTGAAGTGAAAGGTATTTGGTGCTCCTGTCCAGGTGGAGGAGCAGGAGGTGCCACTGGAGCCACTGGGAGGTCCTGCAGGCTGAGAGGGAGAGGTTGGAAAATGCCTTTGGAGAGCGGAAACGGCACAAAACGTGTTGCTGTTCGGCTCATTTGGGATTCCAGTCATACCGGGGAGGATTTAGCTTGCCAATCAACATCTTATTTATTTCCTCCGAACAGGATATCTTTATTCCACGGCTGTCCCTGCCTCTGATGTCTGTGGAGATTGCAAAATGAAGCAGAGTGGCTCTTGTTTGGGAGGTTGTTTTGCTTGGTCCAGAACAGCTTTTAAAAGAGGAAAATCTTGATGTGAAGGATCCTCCCTGGCAGGGTGGGATGTGAGCAGAGTCACCTCTGGGTCACCCAGCTGTGTCTCCTCAAATACTGGGATTACAGGGTGTGGAGCTGGAGCTCAGATCAAGCTCAGCTCAAACTCAGCTTCCTGGGGATTGTCTTCTTGATTCTGGGGAGAAATCTTTGCCTCAGGCTGGCTGAGGAGAGCAGCAAAATGATTTAGAGGGGGACAAAGACAGACTGGGAAAGAAAAGCCAGCCTTGCTGCCTTCCATACTCTCACCAGGGCAAGGGGGGTCCCAGAAGGTTCATGTCTGGGGGCCACTGTGACAGGAGCCCAAGAGCTCAAACAGGGACCTGCTCTCAGGACCCAGAGCCTGGGGGGGCTCTTTAACCTCTGCCCTGCAAGGAGTGTGGAACCCAAGGGAATGTGGAACCCATGGGAACGTGGAACTCAAGGGAACATGGAATCCAAGGGAACATGGAACCCAAGGGATTGTGACACCCAAGGGAACATGGAACTCAAGGAAATATGGAATCTATGGGAACATGGAACCCAAAGAAATGTGGAACCCAAGGGATTGTGACACCCAAGGGAACATGGAACTCAAGGAAACATGGAATCTATGGGAACATGGAACCCAAGGGAACATGGAACCCAAGGGATTGTGACACCCAAGGGAACATGGAACTCAAGGAAACATGGAATCTATGGGAACATGGAACCCAAGGGATTGTGACACCCAAGGGAACATGGAACTCAAGGAAACATGGAATCTATGGGAACATGGAACCCAAGGGAATGTGGAACCCAAGGGATTGTGACACCCAAGGGAACATGGAACCCAAGGGAATATGATACCCAAGACATCCTGGTACTCAAGGAAACAGCACACCCAAGAGGTCATGGCACCCAAAGGATGCCACCACACCCAGGGTTTGCAGCCCCCAGGGTTTGCAGCCTCCTGGAGCTGGATCAAGCACATCCCTTCCCTCCAAGACCACTTGGATGTCTTCAGGGAGTATCCCCAAGGCCTTCCTGGATTCCTGGAGCTCCCAGAATTCAGGGGCAGCCCTGATATCTTGTAAACATGAGGACAAGGCAAGGGGAAAGGGCCTCAAGTTGTGCCAGGGGAGGTTGAGGATGGATATCAGGAAACATGTCTTCCCTGGAAGAGTGGTTGAACATTGGAACCAGGGCAGTGGTGGAGCCACCAGCCCTGGAATTGCTCCAAGAGGGAGGAGACTTCCTGCTATGGTTTACTGGGATGGGGTCCAAGGCTGGACTTGGTGATCTTGGAGTTCCTTCTTTCCCAGCCTCAATGATTCTGTGATTCCCCAACAGTCTGGGCAGCCAGAACTTTGGAATTGTTTCAGGGGAGGACAAACCAAAACAAACCATTTCTAACAGAAACAACTGTTTGAGCTTAGCTCTTCTGGTGTTTTATTTTGGGCTTTTCAAAAGCTTTCCCAGAACTCCCAGAATGGGGAAGAGCATTCAAATTCTCATTCTCATTCTATTCAAGAAAGAAACCTTTTCCTGCAGTTGTTCCCTCAAAAAAAGAATCTGATTTTTTGCCACTAACCCACCCTGAATCACATAAAAAGGTCATTTAAATGAAAGCTGCTGCTCAGGTTTAATACATTAAATTAGATGCGGTGAAATAAAACCACACTGGGCCTGTTTCTTCAGTGAAGTATTTAGATGAAAGAGCTCCCTATTAAACAATATTTCGCCATTGTTTTTCTCAGAAAATATTTGAACTCCAGTACAAAAGAAAAACCCCCGACTTTCCATTAAAAATATAAAAATCAGAAAATAACTCTAGTTGCCGATTAATATAACATGATGTTCTGTTTGGGATTTGGGAACTGGGAAAAACTAGATGTTTTTGCAGCCAAAACAGCGACTGCAAACCAGTGGGGAGGAAGGCCACGTGCAGGAACATTAACACACACAAATGCTTTTCCCTTAATACAAACCCAAGATTCACACGTTTGGATGAAAAGAAACAAACAGAACCATTACAATGGCTTGAAACAGCTGAGTTATTTCCTCTCAGGGTGTTTGTGTTTTGCTTTCTTTTCCAAATTTTCATACTCCTCGTCCTTTAAAAAAATGAAATTTAGAGTAATAAAATAGTCCTCCTAGCTGAAACATTTCCAGCCAAAGGTTTTCCTGCCTCTTTTGCTGTGGGGAAGGTGTTGGTTTCCTGAGGAGCTCTGTGATGGTCCAGGGACCTCCATGGTCCAGGGGCCTCTGCCTTCCACCTGCTGCCCATCACCCTGCTCACACCTTCTTCAGGACAAAGCTTTGACAGCCTCTCCAGGGCAGCTGCTCCCAAGATCCACACTGTGATTGTCTTCTCAATGAAGGTCTCGTGCTGCAGGACCTCAGAAATGCTGATGGTCCTCAGTTGTCCCCATCTCATCACCATTCCAGTCCCTCACAGCACCCCCTCCACTGGCACCAGCTCCCCTTCCTCACTGCTCTGCTGCAGGTCCCCAAAGGTTTGAGATGCCACACCAGAGCAGCATCCCTTTTATAACATCCCACAGTCACCGAGGTTGGAAAAGCCCTCCCAGCCCACAGAGCCCACCCTGTGCCCGATGCCCACCTTGTCCCCCAGCCCAGAGCTCTGAGTGCCACGGCCAGTCCTGCCTTGGGCACCTCCAGGGCTGGGCACTCCAACCCTCCCTGGGCAGCCCCTTCCAATGTTGGAGTGTTTTCTCACATCTGGAACACTGGTCCTTTACTGGTGGGTCAGGCATTCCAGGCCCAGCTGGGTTTGGGTGCTGATGAACTGGGCATTGCCCTCAGACAGGACAGGGAGAGATGCTGAGCCCCTGGCAGAGACAAGAGACCTCCAGGGAGGGGAGGGACCTCCAGTTCTCCTCTCACCTGGAGAAAAGGAGGCTCAGGGAGGACCTTCTGGCTCTGCAAGTCCCTGACAGGAGGGGGAGCCAGAGGGGGTCGGGCTCTGCTCCCAGGGAACAGGGACAGGAGAAGAGGGAACGGCCTCAGGTGGGACAGGGCAGGGGCAGGTGGGACATGGGGAGGAATTTCTGCCTGGAAAGGGTGGTCAGGCCTTGGAAGGGGCTGCCCAGGGAGGGTCGGAGTGCCCAGCCCTGGAAGTGCCCAAGGAATGACTAGACATGGCACTCAGAGCTCTGGGCTGGGGGACAAGGTGGGCATCGGGCACAGGGAGGACCACAGGGTGGTCTGGGAGGTCTTTTCCTACCTCAGCCATCCTGGGATCCTCAAAGCTGCTGTAACCTCGGGGGAGCACTGAAAGCCACTCACAGAAAGGACAAAAAAGCTCTCCCCTCCTACTGAGAGGGTGAAAGTCAGCACAGGAACGTCACAGCTCCAACCCCAGCAGGGTCTACAGGGACAGGCACAAGTTGCCTGGCAAAGCTGCAGTGGAACCAGTGGCACCCAGACCTGCCACCCATCCTCTCTGCATGGGTGTCAGTCCCACCCAGAGCGGGTGCTGCTTCTTCCCTTTCACCATTGATTCCATCCTTCTGGAAAGAAAAGGAGATAAAATCTCAGCCCCTTTTCAGCGTGGGGCAGGAGGGAAGGAATCTCATTGATAATAATAAGTGCTGATGAGGAGGAAGCACATCTGCAGAGGATACTTTCCAATGGATTATTGTCTGCTGGGTGTCGCCAGCCCATTTCCTCCCATCTGAATTCTGCTGGTGGCAGCACTGCCGAGCCACACAGCTCCACATCTGCACACAACAGCTCCCAATCCTGCCTTTCAAGTGCCAGTGATGAGGGGAGAGCGGGGGAGTCCAAATTGCTTCTTTAATTAATGAAATCCCCCCCCTCCCATCTGCTCCTCCTGCCATCATCCAGAGCAGTGGGGAACTGCCAGGGCATCCCTGTTGGCAGAGCAGCCTCGGGTACCAGACCCTCAGTGCTCCCAGGGTGCTGCTGGATGGGTGATCCATCACCCTGAGCTCATCCAGACCCCCAGGGAAGGTGTGGGTGAGGCATGGAGAGCTCTCAGGGTATGTGGGGAAGGACAAGAGGAGCATTCACCTGTTTCATCCTCAGCAATTCCTCCCCATCACCTCTCATGCCAAAGCAGAGCTGCCCGAGGGCAGAGCACAGCCTGGGGCAGAGCAGGCTGGAAAAGAGGGAGCTGTCAGGAGGTACAAGGGAAGAACAAATCATCCAGGCACGGGCAAGGGCACGAATCAAAGATCTCCTAATGCTCCCTGGCAGAGCAGCAGAGGAGCCTTCAGTCTGCTGCAAGTGCAGTGGATGGAATGGGGCTGTCTTTGCAGGAGCTGGGGCTCAGCTCCTCTTGGGGACGGGTGCTGACAGCAGGGCTCAGTCATTCCCAGGAATGCAGACAACCAGCAATTCCTCATGGAGCTGGCACCAGTAAGAACCAGTTTCAGATATTCTTGTCACGAGAGGGCCACGGGCTGGGGGTGCAGCCCCAGCAGCTCCTCACCCTGAGCCCCTGCATGAGCCAAGGGCAGGGGAGCTGGGCAGGCTCCTGGGCTGCTTCAGCACCACCCAAAGCTCCTCAGCAGCACCGTGGAGGGGACTCTGCTTGAGCTGCACCTTCCTGGGCTCTCAGCACAGCGACCTCTGAACCTGCACACAGCACTGGCACCTCAGTGACCGGGGGGGACAGCTGGGACAGTGTCCACCTGCAACACCCCGGTGCCCTCGTGCCATCAGCTCATTTTATGGGTGTCACTGCCATCAGCACCCCCTGCTGCTGCTGCTGCTCGCAGGCTCCCATCCCTCAGCATTCCCAGCCTTTTGAAATATTTTTCCCTCTTTTTTAATTTTTTTTCAATTGAGATTTCTTTGCCAAGCCAGTGGGCTCAGCTGCAAAGCATCAGCTTCTCCCTGGCCTACGAGGGGTATGATTGATCCCCTCAGAAAGGAAGCAGCAGTGAGATGATCCAAGAGTGGCAATGTGTCCCCTGGAGGGTGGCAGCAGGAGCAGGACACCCAAGGCACACACCAGGAACACCCAGGATCCAGGGAGGGGACAAACAGCAGGAGGGCACTGCCCTGAGCCTGTAACTTATTCTTGTCTCTCCAAGGCTCCTCCTTGGGGCTCTCAAGCAAGTTTGGGGCGTGTGTACCTCATGGGTAATCCCTGCTGCTGGTCCTGTACTGGGAGCTTAAACTGGGCATCAGACAGAGCTTCCATTGAGGATGCTGGGCAAGAGTGGCCAAAACTTGTACCTGTGCTGTAGAATTCCAAAGGGTGCAGGTCCTGCTGGCCCTTGGAGGGGGGAGATGCTGGACAGACCCACCCCTGCAGGAGGTGCCATTCAGATCACCTGTAAGAGCTGAGTCCTGCTGTGAAGGGTACAAATAGCTCAGAGAGAAACAGTCAGGAGAAGGGGGATTGTCCACCTTTACAGTACAAAGGGCAAGATTCCCCCCTAGATCCCCACAGGGCTTTGGGATCCTCTCCACTGTCCTGCAGGACCCTCCTCAGACACCCCATACACTCCATTAATGTGGACAAAGCCATTCCCAGCTTGACTCCCGAGGACAGAAGGATTTGTGCAGTCTCTGTGGCCCTGGTGAGTGCCATTAACAGCAGCAGTGATGAACCTCCACCCTGTGGGGGAAAATCCCCAGCAAACCCCAAGATAAAAGTGCCCCCATGGAAGGGATAACACAGTTAAAGCCTTTAATCAATCCCATTAAGGAGAAGTGGTATCTACTCTCCTGTAATCAAAATCCTGCCTGGCTGCCTTAGACAAGCTTGTTCCTCCTTGCAGCCTTTTCCACATTCAGAGATTGCCTTGTGCTGAGGTGAGATGGAATTGATTCAAAACAAATTTTAGGATGTTTCAGGCATTAAAGTTCTTCGGGAAGGTCAGTGGTTATATGGTACAAGCATCTCCTTTTCAATCTCCCCTTTAGTTTCAATTTACAGTCGTGCAGAGGAAGATAAAGTGCTCTGATTGCTGGTTTAGAGGCAAGCAAAGCAAAGTGGCTGTGAGCATGGGCAGGAGGCTTTGGATTTAACTCCTCTGGTCGTGGCAGGAGCTGGAGCTTGGATCTCGTCTCTAAAAGCATGTTCTTTGTTGGTATGAGATTAAAGGCAAGTGCAAAACCAAATATTTGTGGCTGCACTTGGGTCCTTGATGTAGAACCTGCTCCCTCAGCTCTGGGCACACGAACCCTGGGAAGTCCAGGGGCTAAAAAGGGAGAGACTGCAGGTCCTCTTCATTAAACTAGATCATCCATCTGCCCCTTCTCATGAGCTGGGAAGAGAATGTGGCAGGAATGGTCCACGGGATGAACCCACATGAGGTCATGGCAGGAATGTTTGGCTGTTGGGAGTCTCCTGGAGGACCATGTGGGGAGGAACTCAGTGATGGCAGCGTGCTAATGAGATGGGTGGAATAATGAGGGAAAGCTTGGGCCATGCTGCTCCAAGGATTCCATGAGACAAGCAGAAGGAACAGCGTCGATTAGAACAATTGGTGCTATTGAGGGAAAAAATAACCAGCTTTGAGCCTCCAGCCATGCAGAGCTGTGGAGAAGGAACTGGATGAAGGATTCCAGCACTGCTTGGAGAGGGAGCTGCCATGTGGCCTGGCTGGCTGGCAGGATTCCTGTCTGCTCCGTGCAGGCAGGGTGTAAAACTCCTGAATCACGGGGCAATGACTCACTTTTGCCTTGTTCTCGTGTTTATTTCTGTCAATGGTGACAGCAAGCTCGGCACAGATGGAGCTGGAGCCCTGCTCTCACACGAGCTACATTTCTGGACCTGCGTTATTGCCCAGCAGTGAGAGATCCGTGGGGGCACTGAGGCATTCAGGAGATGCACAGACAGCATGAATCACACCAAATATCCTCAGAGGGAAAGGCAGCGCTCTCTGTTTCTGGGGAAAGGGAAGATCCACTCAATGGAAAGCAAGTAGGAGGCAGCTTTCACTGCTGGAGCAGTGGCTGGAGGGAGGCATTGGAGTCACAGACTGATTAAGGCTGGAAAAGAGCATTTCCAGGGGTGGTGACTCCACCACTGCCCCGAGCAGCCCGTTCCAGTGCTTAACCACTCCTTCTGTGATGGAATTCTCCTTAATACCCAACCTGAACCTCCCCTGCAGCATCCTGAGGCCGTTCCCCCTTGCCTTGCCATTACCTGGGAGAAGATGCCGACCCCACCTGGCCACAACCTCCTTCCAGGTACTTCTAGAGAGGAATAAATCTCCCCTCGAGCCTCCTTTGCTCCAGCCAAACAAACCCGGTGCCCCCTGGCAGAATTTGTGGCAGAGTGTCCATAACCCCCCTCCAACAATGAGCACAGTGGATGCACTGGCATCACCCCAGGAGGAAGGACCACCGACCCATCCCAGCTGGTCCCCCACTGTCTCCAGCTGGAATACCTTTGAATTTTAACCCCCACCCTTCCCCTTCTTCTGTCCTCTCTGTCCCGTTTTAAGGACTGTTCCTCCCCACAGGACACATTTATTTCTTTGGTGCCCTGTTGGCTCCCCCTGCGATCCGCTTGGTCTTTTGCTTTCCAACTTGCCGAGCTTGTTTGCAAACTGAATTGCTGCTTTTATGTCTAAACAGGGCTCCTGACCTCTCTTAGCGGGGCAACTCCGAACTGTAGCTTGTCTGCAGGTTATTTTGCATTTCAATGCCAGCGCTCGCTGTAAAACAGCACCATTAGTTTTTTATTCGGCAGCAGCTTGATTGGTTTCCAGGGCCTTTTTCCTTTTCTACCCCCTTTTTTAAAATTTATGTTATATAAGAAGCTAAAGCGAAAAATATTAACTTGCTATTTGTCCTTTGATAAAACCAGACCAACTAAGCCAAACCATTCTAGTAAGTTTTGACAGAACAAAGCCCCGATCGCTGAGTGAATTCCTGCTTCTCTGACCACCCATGGCTGGCTTTAGGTGGCAGTGGAAATTGTTTGCCCTCTCTTCATTAGGACAGAAAGGAAGAGCAAATTTGATGGAAATCCTTGAGACTTGAAAGCAGCAACAGACAATTGTGCTCCCCTCACTTGTCTTTGGAGAAAGCAGGAGCCATGAATCACATGGCAATGGCTTTATTCTTGCTCTGGATTAATGCTGGGAGGGAAGGAACACGGATCTGCACTGCCTCCTGCTGTGCTCATAATTTATCCCCAGCCAATTAACTTCTGCTGCTGCACAATTAATAAACTATTGCATTATTGATGCCAAAAAGTGGGAACAGAGTTCTCTGTCTCCCTGACACTGGTGTGAAAAGTTGTGTTTATAACTGGAGCAACAGGGAGAGTCCCGAGTTCCCTTTTGCCCTGAGCTGTGGGAGGGGACACTGTGGGAATCACTTCTTATTTCTCAGCCCGTTCATCCCTGGCCACTCTCAGGTGACTTTTGTCACCATGCTGAAACCCAGGGGTGGCCCTCAAAGCTCCCCGAGTCAGTGCTGAGGTCAATCGATGAGGTCAAACGGTGCATTTGGCATGTTTGCCTCATCCCCAAGATTTGGTTCCCGCTGTAGCCTTTCTTTGGATGGAATTCTTGAAGGAGATGCTGTTGGACCCAATCTTTTCCCCTACCAACCACACACCCCATGGTTACACCGAGGAGTTAAACACTACAGGATCAGCTCTACAAGGTGTGAGTACCTACACAAACCACTGCCAGATGTTACAGCCTTCTCATCCCACCCACAAGGGCAAAGCCCAGAGCCCAGGAATGTGCCCAACACATGAACCAAAGGGGCAAAGAGGTTTTATTGGAGTGGGACAAGCAGCTGCCACCCTGAGAGCCCCTGGCAGAGTTAGGGGTGCAGGGCAGGACAAAGCCCAGCATGTGCCCAGTGCCACCTGCTGAAGGCAGAGCTGCCTCGTCTTGGGAAGTTCTGCTTAATTTAACGTCTCACCAATGAACACCAAGGTCTGATGCCTGATTTGGGTATTGAGAAAAAACTAACAAACAAGACAATTTAAAAAATGTTAATAAAACACATAAAACACATCACCCCCCACCCCCAGGCTCCACTAAATCCACACATCTCCCTCTCTCCCCACTCCTTCTAAGTCTGCCAGCAGAGAGGGGCTGGTGCTGCTCTGAGCTTGGTGGTGGTTCCTCCACTCAGACCTTGGTCATGCACAGCCACAGTCCCTCAGGGATGTCCCTGTCCCAGTGTGGGTCACCCACCACCACCACAGTCCCTCAGGGATGTCCCTGTCCCATCAGGATCACCTATGACCACAGTCCCACAGGGATGTCCTTGTCCCATTTAGTGTCACCCACCATCACAGTCCCTCAGGGATGTCCCTGTCCCAGCACAGGTCACCACACTCACAGTCCCATAGAGATGTCCTTGTCCCATTTAGTGTCATCCACCATCACAGTCCCACAGGGGTGACCCTGTCCCAGCACAGGTCACCCACCATCACAGTCCCACAGTGATGTCCCTGTCTCAGCACAGGTCACCACACTCAGTCCCATAGAGATGTCCTTGTCCCATTTAGTGTCACCCACCATCACAGTCCCTCAGGGATGTCCCTGTCCCAGCACAGGTCACCACAGTCACAGTCCCACAGTGATGTCCCTGTCTCAGCACAGGTCACCACACTCACAGTCCCATAGAGATGTCCTTGTCCCATTTAGTGTCACCCACCATCACAGTCCCTCAGGGATGTCCCTGTCCCAGCACAGGTCACCACAGTCACAGTCCCCAGGGGATGTCCCTTATCACCCACACTCAGAGTCCCTCAGGGGTGTCCCTGTCCCCGTGTGTCACCCCCAGCCCTGGCCTGCCCCCATGACCTCCACCTGCCCCAGAGCAGGCGGTGCTGCCCCAGCCCTGCCAAGCCTGGCTGGGAGGGTTCAGCATCCCGATGGCTCCCTGGGTTGGAGACAGGGATATTAATAATCCATCCTGCTGTCACTGCACTGAAATGACAGTGGACTGATTGCATTAAACGCCCTGTCAGCTTCTCATTAAATGCCTGATTGAAGACTGTCACTGATGACGTTTCAGTTTAATTAAGACAGAAGGACTGGAGGGTGGGTGGGAAGCAGGATAGGGCTGGGGCTGGCACAGCTTGGGCTGGGGGAGCGAGGGGGACCCTGCACCCCACTCCTCCCTGTCCCCTCTGATTCTGGCTTTGGAGAGAGTGTTAATTAAACACTGTGTCAAGCATTCATCTGCTCGGGCTGTTTTCTTAATTAGCACACCCTCTTAGCAGTCAAACTGTGGAACCCAAACAAGGTTTTTTACTTATCTTCCCACTCCCTTCTCCTGCACTTGGTGGAGATAACAGAAGATGGATGATCCGAGGGTGCTGCTGCTGAACAGGAGCCAAATCTTTGCTTTCTCTGGCTCTTCTGCCCGGGTGTTCCAGAGCAGGGAGATCCCATCTGTGTCAGCCACCCTGTGCCTGCAGAGGCTCCCTGATGGAGTGCCCTGGATGGCAGCTGGCACATGCAGGGCATGTTAACACGCTGAAAACCCTCTCCCGGAGGTGCCCCCAAAGACCAAAACAGCCACAGCAAAGAATAAATACACTGAGTCAGACAAATGCTTTGGGGGGTGCTGAAGTACCTGAGCTCAGCACCCTTCATTTCCAGGGGACAGCACCACCCCCTCTGGAATCAGGGCACCTCATCTGGGTGATCCTACAGGGACTGGAGGCACAAACACTGGGTTTGGACAGCGCTCTGAGGAACATTCTGGGGCTCTTGGGTGTCCTGTGCGAGGCCAGGAGTTGGACTCAATGATGTTCCCAGCTCAGGACATTCCAGGCCTCTCTGCAAAGATTCCCCTGGAGAAACCCCCTTGCTGTGCAATGGCAGCATCCTCAGAAGGTGCTCCCTGGGGTGGAAGGTTTGGGGCTGTGTTTGGGGGAGTAGTGGGAGATGGAGCTGTGAGCCCTTCCCTGCCAGGGGTCCCTCTGAAGAGCCCAAACCACCCCTCTCCAAAATCTCTTGGCCAGAGGCTGCGACTCCAAGCAGGGCTGTTGATGCACAGCCTCTGGCTTGAAATGATGCAGGGTGGCAATTCCTGAATTCCTCAGAGGAACACAAAGCCCTGCTATAATATTCAAGCACAGAGTCGCCAAAAACCCTATTAACAGCCTCCTCTTCATTATTCCTTTGATTTGCATAGTGCTGTCTTAATGCAGACTAAATGTAATTATTTCTCGCTGCTGGTTTGCCTGTATTAGTAAAAGCTAATGCCATAGGGCCTTGTTCAAAAACTGCCTGTATAAATATTGTTAAAAATAAATGCATAACATTAATTCTCCATCGTTCATGTCACTGTTTATTTAATGCTCTAAAAAGCTAATTACCACTAATTTTATTCTACATCTTCTTCAGGTCTTCCAGTCTCGGCACTAGAAGATAAAAGAATTAATTGTTAATTAGCATACCTTTTTTTGGAGAACACTCTTGGTTTTTTTTCTCTTTATCAAAGATTACAAGGGGAGGAAGAGAAGGGGGAGGGGAGGGGACGAACCTCGCAATATTTCTGCCAGCTATGGCACCAAAATGAGCTTTTTCTTACCCATCCCCACAAGCCTGTTATGTGGCCCCGGGGAGGAGCGGTACAAGCTGCGGGGTGTGAAGGCAACAAAAAGCATCAGCTGCTGATTAGTTTGCCTGGCACGGGCTGGCTGAACACGCTGTACCCTCCTGTGTGTGCAGCATCCTCCACCAGGGGCAAAGGGTGGCACTGGAACCCCAGCACAGAATGAGTGCTCTGGCACAGCAGTACCTGGGGATGCCAAGCCTTGCGATGCCCACCCTGATGCCCTGGGAGAGCAGAGGGATGTTCACTCTGGGCAAGGGGGTGTGAGATGAGATGGTGCCACCTCCAAAAGTGAGACCCAAACAGCAGGCTGGCTGAGGGTGGCAGTGCCCGGCTGGAAATCTCCTTCTTGGAGTTGGACAGAGGGGCAGATCCCACAGGGACAATGGTCAGGGAGCAGGAGAAGGGCATGGGTGCCACCCACTGTGCCAGGGGGACTGCTTCAGCCTCTATATGATATGGAATATCTAGTCATATATAATATAGAGAATCTAATAGATCGTAAAATATAATATATAACAATGTAGAATATATGATATATTATATATAGTAATAAATAATATATAAAATCTAATATATAGTAGCATATAATATATAATACGTAATATAAAGTAATACATAATGTACAATAATGTAGAATATATTATATGTAATATAGAACAATGTAGAATATATGATATGCAATATATAGTAATATATAATGTAGAATATATATGTAATATATAATAGATAATAATGTAGAATATATGGTACATAATATATAGCAATATAAAATAGATAATAATGTAGAGTATATGATACATAATATATAGCAATAGATAACTTAGTATATGTAATATATAGTAATAGACATATGATATGTAATATATAATATACAATATATAATCTATAATGTAGAAAATCCAATCTACAGTATATAATGTATAAGGGATCTGTAATATATAGTGATATATGATATATAGTAATATATAATATGCAATACATAATGTATATAATATGTAATCTATAATATAAAATATATAATCTATAATGTATAAAAGCCCATATCCAATATATAATAAATTCATAGAATAAGAGTGGAGAGGGTGACATCAATCCCCCCTAACCTGCCAGCACAGCCACACTGGGCTCTCCCACGCAGGGTGCCCTCTCTCCACATGGAGACACGTTCCTGCATGGGCAGGCCCCAGGCTAGTGGAGACTCTCCATCTTCAGAGCCTTTTCTGCACCCACCTGGGCCAGAGCTGAGGGGATTTATTAACCAGGGCTGGTGGGTTCCTCTGGGAAGGAGGGGTCCTATTCCTGCCCTGATTTCAGGATTCCACCCTCAGCCTCTGTTTCTTCAGTGCAGGGAACAGCTTAAACCTGACTCAGGGTAGGGTCAGGTTGGATCTCAGCAAAAGGTTCTTCTTCCCCCAGAGGGTGGTGGGCACTGCCCAGGCTCCCCAGGGCAGTGGGCACGGCCCCAAGGCTGCCAGAGCTGCAGGAGGGTTTGGATGATGCTCTGGGGCACAGGGTGGGATTGCTGGGGTGTCTGGGCAGTGATAGGTGTTGGACTGGATGATCCTGGTTGGTCTTTCCAACTCAGGAGATTCTGGGATTCGAAGACCTTTGGGGTGGAGATGGTTACGGGGAGCTCACCCTTGACAGAGGCAGCTTTGCAGGTCTCAGGAGAGGACATTTCACCCCCATGGTCGTGCAGGACCCTCTAACACCACCCTGCTGACAGACTAACACTCTTCTCCTCAGTTTAAGCCTGGGATCAGCCAAGAGGGGGCAACGCTGAGCTGAGCTTAACCCTAATAGCAATTTCCTCACCCTTGTGCCCAGGTTTGCAGCCATCCCTTGACNCCAAACCTTCCCAAACCTTCCCAAACCTTCCCTTCCCATGTCCCAAGGACCTCCTGGAGCTCCACCCTTGGGTGTTG
This sequence comes from Campylorhamphus procurvoides, assembly GCA_013396655.1. NCBI lineage: Eukaryota > Metazoa > Chordata > Aves > Passeriformes > Dendrocolaptidae > Campylorhamphus > Campylorhamphus procurvoides. The sequence continues at coordinate 305,915 of WBMV01006663.1, read as the reverse complement.
TGGTGGGAACTGTTCGAGCCAGAGCAGACTTTGGGATGTGTTTATAGTTCCCTTTCTGTCCAGCTAATTGGAAATGTTAGGAACTTTTAATTTGGAATAATGAAGTGAAACTCCTCTGCCTCCGTATTTACATAAATTAGGGAGAGTTTGCACACAGACATTTCCTAGAAGAAAAGATAAGAAAAAGAAACAATTTCGGGATGAGTTTCCTACTTGAAATATTCATGAAGGCAGGCATAAAAATATAGTGCCTGATTAGACAGACTTGTCCAAAATAAGAATTAAGGGCAGAGGAGTGGGCACAGTTTATAAAAAACTCCTGGTAGGACTTGTGGGCAAGGCTGGGAGATCTGGGGGGGTTCACCTGGAGAAGAGAAGGATCCAGGGAGACCTGAGAGCCCCTTGCAGTGCCGAAAGGGGCTCCAGGAGAGCTGGAGAGGGACTGGGGACAAGGCATGGAGGGACAGGACACAGGGAATGGCTTCCCAGTGCCAGAGGGCAGGGATGGATGGGATATTGGGAAGGAATTGTGGGGTGGGACGGTGGGCAGGCCCTGGCACAGGTTGGGCAGAGAAGCTGTGGCTGCCCCTGGATCCCTGGAAGTGTCCAAGGGCAGGTTGGAGCAACCTGGGCTGGTGAAAGGTGTCCCTGCCCGTGGGGGCATGAGATGAGCTCTAAGGTCCCTTCCAAGCCAAACCATTCCATGACTCTTGCCCTGGGAAGACTCTGCTGCCCTGGGTGTGTCCCAGCAGAAGGGGACAGTCCCTGGCACCATGTCCCTGCTGCCAACACACCAGAGCCAGGCTGGGTCTGCCCCAACAGTGGCCAAGGCTGAAGGAGACAGAAGATTTTGGGGGGGAAAACAAGCCTTTAGTGAGCAGCAGGGCCCAGTGGATTGTGCTCCTTCTCAGCAGGATGGGAGAGCCTGAAAAATCCCCTGCTTTTGGCCTGTCCTTGCTTTGACTGTCCACAGGCAACGTCTGCTCCCAGGAAATATTGAAATCTCAGCCAGTTTAGCATTTTGGGCTATTTTTATTGCACCTGCAGTCAGAGGGTCAGTGATTCAGCTGCTGGCATCATTCATAGCCACTACTCCCCTGCATTATCCCATGAATCTACTATTAACCTGAATTATTCCATTAATTCAATATTTATCTCTGCTGCTGTTAATGGAGTATTTGATTTAACAGTACATGAATATTGCATCCTGCAGCAGGCAGGATAAAAAAAAAAAAAAAAAAAAAGGGAAATTAGAATTTAAAACCAGGACAGGATAATTGCTAATCTAATACACTTGCAAAAATTGTTAAACACAAATTCTGCTGGGCTTGCCCCAAGCGTGGGGCTGACATTTCAATCCAGGTGGCACAGATGGAGCGTTTTGGAGCTCGTTCCAAGGGGCACATTCCAGGGAGGATGCTGCAACCCTGATAGGCTCACATCTGCTCCACGTTTCATGGGCTTTGCTGCAGATACCCAACAAAATTCCAATCCCAGGGTGAAAATATGTCTTGGAGGAGCAATAACAGCTTGATTTAGTCTTGGTGGTTTGTTGTTTTCAGTGGTGGTGGCACGAGGACACACGGGCTGCAGGGAAGGTCTGGGCCCCATATGGAGGAGCTGGCCTTGGAGAAAGGTGCTGATCCTCTTTTCAGATGGGCTTGTCTTCAAGATCATTCAGAAATTCCTTTTTTTTGCAGAACTTGTGAGTTCCCAGACAGGCTGAAACGAAGCAGTGATGGCAACAGAGGCTTTGAGAGAAGTCTGGTATCTTGCATAGCTGGAATTTGGGCCAAAAAGTGGACACCTGGCAGATGCCTGAGCAGCATCTTCCAAATGATGCCCCATTTCCATCTGAAGCTGCCAAAGAGGGAGCTGTTTACAAGGCCTGGAGAGGCAGGGTGAGGGGAATGGGTTTGAACTGAAAGAGGGCAGGGTTAGATGGGATAATGGGGAGGAATTGTGCCCAGGGAGGGTGGGCAGGCCCTGGCACAGGGTGCCCAGAGAAGCTGTGGCTGCCCCTGGATCCCTGGAAGTGTCCAAGGGCAGGTTGGAGTAACCTGGACTGGTGGAAGGTGTCCCTGCCATGGCAGGGGGTGAATGAGATGATCTTTAAGGTCCCTTCCAACCCAAACCATCCTGGGATTCTGGAATTCCATGACCTTCCATTAAAACATTCCCACTGCCAATGACTCTCTTGTTACACCTCCCAAACTCTGTATTTTGTTGTCCTTTCCTACAGAGCACGTTGGAAGAGTCTGACCTGAACTCACCTCGAGGTTCCTACACTTTATAACCTGTTTAGATCTCAGCATTGGGCCAAAACATTTGAAAGAAAAATAATTAAAACCCCAAAAAGGTCCAAAACCAAACCAACTGGGAGAAGTGGCAGTGGCCAAAGCTGCTGCCACCCTGGCCCCTTTGTTGCATGGCTCGGGTCCAAGACCTGCTGCCAGCTGAGCCACTGCCCCCTTGCTGAGCTCATTCCACCTGGTGAACCTTCTTTACTTCTCCTGAAATCCCCTGTGGCAGGGTTTGGACATCTCCACGTTTGGGGTCAGGGTTTGGACACCTCCTTATTCAGGGTCAGGGTTTGGACATCTCCACGTTCATGGTCAGAGTTTGGACATCTCCTTATTCATGGTAAGGGTTTGGACATCTCCACATTCATGATCAGGGTTTGGACATCTCCACGTTCATGGTCAGGGTTTGGACATCTCCACATTCATGATCAGGGTTTGGACATCTCCACATTCATGGTCAGGGTTTGGACATCTTTACATTCATGGTCAGGGTTTGGACATCTCCACATTCCTGGTCAGGATTTGGACATCTCCACGTTCAGGGTCAGGGTTTGGACATCCCCACATTCCTGGTCAGGGTTTGGACATCCTCACATTCAGGGTCAGGGTTTGGACATCTCCACGTTTGGGGTCAGGATTTGGACATCTCCACATTCATGGTCAGGGCTTTAAACCAGCAAAGCAGGTGCTGGCTGCAGGAATTCCTTCAGAGCTTCACTACTGGCAGGAGGGATCTGAAGCTCTGGGGTTACCCACATGGAGCTTCTCGATTCCCACCTCATTCTGCTGCTCCTCCTGAGCCAGGTGAGCAGAGGGCACCTCTGAGGGGGTCAGGCTGGGGCAGGATTTGTATTCCACTTCTGCACTGAACTCCCATCTCTCCAGGGGTGCTGAGTGTTAATTCTGAGGGTGAGGAGGAGGCAGGGAGGGTGAGGGCAGGGGGGGTGAGGGCAGGGAGGGTGAGGGCAGGGAGGGTGAGGGCAGCACCAACCTCAGCCTTGTTGTACCTGCCACAATATTCATGCTGAGGTTTTGCCTCCTTCCTGGGTCTGCTCAAGCGTGTAATGAGGAGAGGTTTGGGTTTCTTTCATTTGTGGAAGTTCAGGCTTCTCATACCAGGCTTTTTTTATCATTTTTTTGTGGAAACTCAGGCTTCTCAGACTCGGCTTTTTTATATTATTTATATTGATATTATTTTTTATATTATTTTGTGTCCAGTGCCCCAACCATCTCACAGCTGGCCCGGGGCCTTCCATGGCCATTTCACAGTGGGAAGCAGGTAGTTGTGAGAAGCTGGGAGTTTCTCACTCCTTTCTTCCAACAAAAATTCCCTAAGAACCCTGAATTTTAGTCAAAGTGCTCTTTTCCAGTAGATATTTCCAGCTGGCTGTAGCAGGTCCCTCTGAGGGATGTGTGGCCACCTGGAGCTCCAGGAAAACCTGCATCAGTCCACATTAATGCCCTTTCTCCCTCTCTCCTCCTTTTATCCCTGGCTGGAAGATCACTAATGATGTCCAATTCAGGGTAAAGCAGATTTTAATGATATTTATTTTATTCTGGCATTCTTCTGATGCAGGAGGTTGAGCTAACTGGGACCTGCACTGACCCTCCATCCTCAGCACATGGAAAGGTGGTGATTCCATGAAGGCAAAACATTCCCATGGAAGGCAAGTCCATCTTTCTTGCCCTAAGAAGAAACCCCTGATGGAAATTCATGATTAAAGTTTCACTCAAGGTCGAGTCTCCCTCTGCTCAGGTGCAATGAACCCCAGCCTGAGCTGGGACAGCAGTGACCATATCTGAGGGTTTGGCTCCTGGGGCAGCCCTGAGGAATCCTTCCCTCACCTCCAACATTTCAGGTTTGTTTCTCAGCTCCTGGGGTGAGAAAAGCATTGAGAACAACCCGGGAGATCAGAGAGTACATTGGGGTTGGATTGAAATGACTCACTTCAGGCTGGAGGTTTCTGCAGCCCTTTAAACCTTTAAAAAAGTTAAATCTAGCTCAATATCAAAGGAAAACATCATTTCAAGAGGCCAAGGCAAAGTGTTCATTTTGCCAGGAAGTGACTTGAACATTTTATGTGTTATTTTCTCTCTTTGTCTCTCCCTCCATTTGGCTTGGAAACAATTGTCAGAGTTGCTTCAGCCTCATAAATAGTTATTTATAACCTGGCCAGACAATGGAAAGAGCAGAGCTGACACTCCTTTCCCCATCTCCACCCCGTTCAGGGGAAGGGCTTTCAGACTCACACACTCCTGTGCTCTGAAACAAAAGCAGGATGGACAAAGCATTACTTAAAATGGGATTTTTTTTGTGTCCCTGCTTCCCCTCTCCAGGTGTTTTCAGCTCCAGACACTCCCTGAAGTGAAAGGTGATATTTGCATCCCAGCAGATGATTCCTCCCTACCCATTTATTTACCCAGGTGCTTCAAAAAAGCAATAAGTGATGATTCCCCCCCTGCACCTCCCTCCCCACAGTGATAAATGCAACCCAGCATTGCCCATTTTCGATTAGAAATTAATTCTGATGCATCAAAGTGCCAATGGTTATAATTAGCACAGTAATGTACAGGCCCTGCTCTTCATGGCTCATTTTTCATCTCTATTATTATTCACTTGTTGGTGACAGTGACTGTTTTCCACCTCATAAAGTGACAAGACTTACTTGTCAACAATCTTTACTGCATTAAAAGTGTTGCAAATTGGAAAGAAGCCCCAGCCCCAGATGGGCTGTAAACAAGGCAAAGGGACCCAGGTTGGGTGGGATAATCATGTCCAAAGACTTCCCCATCTCAAGTGTGGCCCCAGAGGAGCCTGTGGAGGAGTGATAAATACCCCTGTCAGGCCCAGGGACCAGGACCATCCTTCTCCCTCAAACAGCAGCGTTTCAGGGCAGCAAAGGTGTCAGGTTTGCATGAAAAGGCTGGAATTTCAAGGGGCAGATCCTGGGGCTGCTCCACAGGGACTGCTGAGAAACCCTCACACAGGGAGACTCTGTCCATGCAGGTCCATCAGGAGGGAATCTCATGGAATCCCTGGATGGTTTGGGTTGGAAGGGATCTTAAAACTCATCTCCTTCCACCCCCTGCCATGGGCAGTGACACCTTCCACCAGCCCAGGGTGCTCCAACCTGGCCTTGGACATTTCCAGGGATCCAGGGGCAGCCACAGCTTCTCTGCCCAACCTGTGCCAGGGCCTGCCCACCCTCCCAGGACACAATTCCTTCCCAATATCCCATCTAATCCTGCCCTCTGGCATTGTAAAGCCATCCTCCATGTCCTGTCCCCCCATCCCTTGTCCCCAGTCCCTCTCCAGCTCTCCTGGAAGGCAGAGATGTCCCCACGAGCCTCAGACTGGGGGAGTTACAGCAAATCTCTTTAATACTGATGTCTTTTTGCTGGCTTCAGTATAGGGCACTGTCCTATCTCCCACTGCACTGCTGTATGCTGTGTTATACTCTACTGGTAGTGTTAGCTTTGTATATTGTGTAGTAAATAATCCTGGTTAAGATCTTTGGTCTGATCCTTTGTAGTAATAAATGATCCATTTTATAGAAATATTCTCATTTTGCTAATCATGGAAACCTGTAGGAAAAAGTGGTCCAATCCCACCTCTGTAATTCCTTAAATTCAAACCACTTCCTTAATCCAAGGCTAAGTTTGGATTCAGCTGCTCCAAGGCCCCTCTCTGAGAAGGGGTTTGGAAAGGCAGGGAGACCTTTGTGCACTTCAGCCTTCTTTAATAACTTTGTCTAGACCTTCCAGTCCCACCCACCACACTGATACTGGGATTCCCAGTTCCAAACCAGTCTCAAGGTCCATGGTGAGGTGTCCCTGATGGCTCCACTTTGGAGTGCAGATGTTGCTCAGCATCCCTGGCCCTGCTGTCCCTGCACCTCTCCCAGAGGAACCAGATTCCCAATCCCTGCCAGGCACTTTCCATGCTCCTCTTTGCAGCTGCCAGCACGTAAATCTCACAGAACTTTCTTTCCAAGGGCTGAATTCAAAATTCCCATGTCTTATTAAAATATGAGCTTTATAGAAGAGTCTTCTCCTGCTCATCATCCCATCCTGTGGGAGTCAGGGAGGTGGGTGGAAGGCACAGCCTGGTAAGAGCAGCAATATGAATTCTGCATGACCCAGGGGTCTGGGCAATGATATTACCCAGCACTGTAATATTTCACTCAATCACACACAGGCACAAGAGAGGAAAGTGTATTAAAATGAAGGGGAAAAATTTTATTAGTTAGAAATTGGTTCCAAAAGCAGAGCTCCCCCTCAGCTGCTTTCCCTTCTCTCTTGGCCAAACCCTGCCAGGCTGAGAGGCGACCCCTGGGCTGCTGTAAATTGGGGGAGTTAATGTGGCTGGGATGGAGTTCTGGCTTGTGCTCCAGTGGAAGCCTCAGAGTGCCAGGAAAATCTTCCAGCTTATAATTGAGATCTGTGTGTGGCCCCCCGAGAGTGTCCACAGCACAGAGCCGAGGGTTTATTAGGAACTTTTCATTTCTCCTGCTTCTTTCTGGGAATATTTCTCCTGTTTATAGGCCAATGTTTTATCACGAGGAGCAGAACATTCCCTAAAGTTTTCTGGATGCTGGAATATCTTGGTGCCCTGTAAGCAGGGCATGGTCCCTGTGTTGAGGAGGAGGTGGCAGAGGCACATCCTGATTTGGGAATCATGAGCAGTGTGGGATGGAGGTTGGAGAGATCCAAAACCACCAGGAATTGTGCCAAGGAACCCCTGGAATAACTTACAAAGGTGGGTGGGAGATTCTTCACCACTGAAAAATATTTAGACAACCGTGAGTGTTCACTCAGGAAATATCTCCAATTATCCTTCCCAGAGATTATATTGGCTTATCATTGGCACTGCTCCGCTCTCATTATTGATAAGTCTTTAGCACATGAATTCAGCTGCTTTATCTTGGTGTCCATTCAGCTCCACTACAAAAGTGACTTTGTCTTCATCATTGTTCTCATTATAAAAATTGACTTCTAAAACGGGAACCATCAGAACACTTTGCTAAATGATTCCCAGCTATCGATTGTGCAGGGATGGGATGGGATGTGATGTGATCTGATCTGCAGGGTTGTGTCTGCACTCAGACTGAGGCACTGGAACCATCCCAGAACCCCAGGAGATGCTGAGCTGGGAGGGACCCCCAAGGATCATCCAGCCCAACCCTCAGCCCTGCCCAGGACCAGCCCCAAGAGTCACTCCCTGTGCCCCAGAGCATCATCCAAACCCTCCTGCAGCTCTGGCAGCCTTGGGGCCGTGCCCACTGCCCTGGGGAGCCTGGGCAGTGCCCACCACCCTCTGGGGGAAGAAGAACCTTTGGCTGAGGTCCCACCTAGTGATCATCACAGGAAAAAATGCAGAAACAATATTTTCCTCTCCTTTGGACTGCACCTGAATTCCCTCTCACTGCCCTTTTACCAAATTTCCACAGCAGTTTGTGTTTATCACGTCCTCATTTACATGAGCACGGGGACATATTTAGCCTGAAATGGTAATTAATATCTAATTAGTGGGGGACACACCCTGGGAAGGTTAATAGCCCCTTCCCTTCCCATTGCCCTGTCTCTCCTTCCTTCCCTGGCTCTGCTGGAGCCTGCCCTGTGAACTGTCAGCAATCACCTTGTAAAGTCACACAGCAAACAAGAGGAGGGAGGATAAATGAAAAACAATTTCAGGTCTTAATAAAAGCACCTTCTTGGTGCCTGAGATCAGTACTAAGGCCAGCTCCTCGAGTCTCTGGATCAGCAGCATTACCTGGCACAGAGCTCAGCCTCTCTCTCTGTTACATCCACGGGGGGAAAAAATGGACAAACTCCTTGTCTGAGCATCCTTTGGAGTGATTCGATGGGATCAGCTCTGCATCCCCTCCCTGTGCCCGATCCAGCCATCCCTCCCAGGATTCAGGATGGAACACAGAGCTGTGTGTCCTGCTGAGCAAACAAGTGACAAGAGACAAGGTCGAGCTGCCCTTTGCTCCTCCTGATCCACAACCACTTCATGTGTCGAAAGCTCTGCCTGTAACAGGGCTGGGGAAATATCAGACGATATTAAAGTGAAGAAAACAAGTCACCAGGAGACTGTAACCTTCATCAAGTGGGAAAGCAAGAAAAAAAGATCCTTACTCTTGGCTTCCCTGCTTGCTGTGCACTTGTCTGAACCCACAAGGCTGGTTTAATGTTCTATTTTATTTCCCCCACTCTGCTTTGAAATGTTATAGTTTCAGAATTGAAAGCAATTTTGGGGAATTGATAGTTGAGAGGAGTTGGAAGGGGGGTGTGTGTCTCTGTGTGTGTGTGTGCACAGGCAGGAGGCAGCCAGCAAAAAACTGAGCTGTCCCAGCAGAGGGACAATAAACATGACCATAAATGCCAATAAAAGCAAAATGCTGGTTTTTTTCTGAAGATTGATTACAGGGGAGAACTCTGTGAAGATAGTGATTATTGGTCCCTCTTGGATATTTTATGCAATTGTACAAGAGCATCAGGCCAATGCTTTGATTTTGCCTTTTGGTGCATTCGAAAGACAGCAGTGATAGATAAATAAATAAATACATTTTGATAGCCTTTGTTTTGCCCACAGTAAATGGAGACTGGGAAGGAAAATCTATAGTTTTTTCCCTTTTATTGCTGTCATTTCAAATATCTCCTAGATTTGAATGGGGAAATATATCTGGAGAGTGATATGCTTTCCTCTGTCAAAGGTTTCAAAGGTAAATAAACAAGTTTTATGGCTTGCTCTTACATCTCGATGTAGCATTTAATAGATATTTTAAGCAGTGATACAGCTGCCAGATATTCCGAGGAAATATTATGCAGATCACAGCTAAGACTTGCAATGCCATAACAAATCTGTATTTCACTAATGGCAACAAGGTTTTCTCCCATAAACTACTGAGAGCTTTCCAAGCTCATTTGCTGCCACACTCATTTGTCCCACACTCTCTCTCTCTCTCCCTCCCAGATGTTTTGCAATTCCACCCAAGTGCTGTATAAATGACCTTCATTTCCTCGTGGCTGAAGCAGGAAATGAGATGTAAATTTGGGGTGGAGGAAGGACTTGGCTCAAGGGATACAAACAGAAGGACTTTTAATGGACCAAGGTGGCTCTTCAAGGATAAAGTGTGCAGGACAAGCCCTGGGTCAAAAACAACTCTTAAGCAACTAAAGCCAGACACACACAGAGGGAGAGTTGATGTCTAAATGCAGAATTAAAGAAAGCAGAGTTAAAAAGAGACAGAGCCCCTCCACAGTCACCCCCTCTCTGTGGTGGCCAGGTCTTAAGAGTTGAGACAGTGAGTTTTCATCTTAAAAAGCTGAGAGAATCAGACCTGGGTTTCCTACAGGATTATTGCTATTTATATCCCTTGGTATCAAAGGCTCGGTGGGTTGGAGGTGGATTGAAATAACCTCTTCCAAGAGAAGAATAAATCTCATCTCTTCTCTTTCTTCTCCTCAGGCCACGTCAGGGGCACCTGCTCTGTGGGGATCAGGTCAGGAGTCCTGAGTGCTTCAAGGTTTGGAGCTGGCCTTGTTGCCCCTGCCTGGGTTGGTCCCAGAGCATGTAGCTACAGCTCTGCTGTGACCTCTGTTGCTGCAGCTCAGCCCTGAACCTCCTCTCCTGCTCCCCACCCAGCTGCAGGGGCTGCAGCAGCTGCATCCTGCCAGTGGACAAGGATCTGAGCAGCTCCTGCTCCAGCAGCTCCTGGTGACCTTGGATGGGAACCATCTGTGGTGTCCTTGGATGGGAACCATTTGTGGTGTCCTTGGATGGGAACCACCCATGGTGGGCTGGTCTGAAGCTCTTGTGCCAGTGGGGCTGGAGGAAGGTCATCAGATTAGCAGATCCCAGAATCCCAGGAGATGCTGAGCTGGAAGGGACCCCCAAGGATCATCCAGCCCAACCCTCAGCCCTGCCCAGGACCAGCCCCAAGAGTCACCCCCTGTGCCCCAGAGCATCATCCAAACCCTCCTGCAGCTCTGGCAGCCTTGGGGCCGTGCCCACTGCCCTGGGGAGCCTGGGCAGTGCCCACCACCCTCTGGGGGAAGAAGAACCTTTGGCTGAGATGCCCCCTGAGCCTGCCCTGCCACAGCTCCAGCCATTCCCTGGGTGCTGTCCCTGTCCCCACAGAGCAGAGCTCAGTGCCTGCCCCTCCTCTGCCCCTCCCCACGAAGGTGTCCCTGCAATGAGGTCTCATTAACAATAACCCAATTAACTCCCCCACTGCTCATGTCACAAGCCCACAAACATGCCCTGAGAGCTTCTCTCAGCCTGAATTTTGGAAGACTTGGGTGAAGAGCTTGGGAAGGTCCATGCTGAGGGCAAAGGTCTTGCTTGTTCACCCAGCAGGACTCAGCACAGGGTCTGCAGTCACAGAGCACCAAGAGATGCTCCAAATTTGCCTCTTCCCAAGCTCCAAAGCTGTGAATTATTTCAGCCCAAGACACACTCCCACTCCCTGTTAGCAAGAGGCACAGGAGCTGCTGGAGCCAGACAACCTGGAAGCTGGATCCCAGCCCACTCTCCATCTCCTCTCAGCCCAGCTTGGCTCTGTGCTGCAAACAGCACATTGGCATGCAGCTGTTGTCTCCTGCCCCCTCCTTGGCCACGCCAGGATGGAACAGCAGGGTTATATTGCTGTCCCTGGAACAAAGGAGCTCCAGCCCAAGCAGAGGACTGAAAGTACTAAATGATATTAAAGGCCAGCGAGTGTAATAAAAGAATGATCATAGTCAGCTTTAACTCGCCGTGTATTAATGGGCCAAATGTCACTCCAAGTTGCAATTTAGAGAAGTGATTTCTTGACAGGAGCAGCAGTTTCGAGGAAGAGCAGCTCCCTGGTACATAAAGAGAGGGATTTGTCCTAGGATTAACCTTTACAGCAGATTTCCAGCCACAGAAAATTGTAGTGGCATGCAAAGACCTTGCAGGGTTTGTCACAGACCGGGGGTGACTCGGACACAGCTCTTGGTGGCCTCATCGTGAAGAATTTGTTGCTGTGCTGAATTGTGGAGACATTTAGGACAGCTCTGAGTGTTTGGCCATGGGGGGTGGAGGATCAGGCTCTCCATGGCCTGTGGCCAGCACTGACCAGACCAGCCATTAGTTGGAGATGTCTTTTCCAAATCCAGAATTCCAAAGGCCTCTGTAGTCTCAGGATAAAATATGTTTAGGCCAGCACAGAGGGTTCATCAGGCTTTGTGCTCCCTAAATGAATTGCCTAGAACTGGGAGAAATACTCCCAATTTCTGTGAGTTTCCTATTAAAGCCACAGCCACTGAATGTTATAATTCCAGTAAGACACCAATCCTGAAAGCCAAAATGTTTTATTTGCCTTCCTGGGAATCTTGAGTAGAAATGGCTGAACTTTAGTGGAGTTCTTCAACAAGTGAACTCCAATTGTTCTCTTCTTACTCACGTAACCAGTCCCTGGGATTTCCATGGGGCTCCAGGTTGGATGGACTTGGAGTCTCACAGAAACACAGCTCAAGGCAGGGGCACTCTCAGTCCCCCTGAGCCCCGTGGTTTGCTGGGGGGGGGACCAGAACATCAGAAAAGCCCTGCATTAAAGGCTCACCCAGAATCCCGAGCTCTTCAGCCCATGCCCACCCAGGAAACTTTGGAAAAGAGGCAGAAAGGCAAAGTCCAGCGAAGACAGAGGATGAAAAATGTATCAAACATCAAGGAGAGCTGAGCGGAGGAGAGAGAAAAAAAAATAAAAATAAGGAGCAAAGGAGGTTCTGAAGTAAATTCTTTCTGATACAGCACTCAATAATAAATAAAATATGTTCTACCACAATATGCTACAGCAACCTGGCTCTGGGCTGTTCCTTCTGTCTGTGATCCAAACAAAGTTCCCAGTGCTTATTAAATTCATCAGAGCCAGGCCTCTGCTGCCTGCAGCTACTTGGGCTCCTCAAATGCTTGCATTACAAAACTGCTTCAGGGATTTCATTTCTGGCTGTTTCGAGATCTGTTTTATCAGGATTTCAGACCAAATCTAATCACAATGCTAATGAAATGCTATCCTGACTGTACACAACACGCTTTGCTCGTAGCCACTACTTATTTTCTGCCCCCAAAATACTCCAGAAGAACCATTTCCCAGGTGCAGGGGAGAAATGTCCCCATTACCAGGGCCTGTGGGTGTTTCCATCAGTGCTGTGTTTCTCTGATCACCGTCAATCATGGTGTGATGTCAAATCCCCCAGGGAGGTTCCCTGAGGTGACACCTGAGTGGGGACCCAGCCCTGCTCACCTGGGGGAGTCACTCGTGTCACACTCAGGCTGGGAGGAGCAGAATTGTAAGGCNCTGGGGGAAGAAGAACCTTTGGCTGAGATGCCCCCTGAGCCTGCCCTGCCACAGCTCCAGCCATTCCCTGGCTGCTGTCCCTGTCCCCACAGAGCAGAGCTCAGTGCCTGCCCCTCCTCTGCCCCTGCCCAGGGACCTGCAGACCCTGAGGAGCCACTCGTGGCCATGGGTTAGTCCTGCCCTTGGCAGTGCTGCTTGAACAGTTGGGCTCGATGATCTCAGAGGGCTTTTCCGACCTTAATGATTCTGTGATTTAACAGACAGAGCAGCAGTTGATCCTTTCCTTTTCTGACACCCTCAGGGATCACCTGGGCCCTGGAATGGCCTCTCTGATTAATATCCCAGCCCAATATTGGTCTTTTCAGGACTCCTTTACCCTGGCAACCCTCCAGTCCCCTCCTACCAGCCCAGGCAGAGCAGCACGGTGTCTCCTGAAGCTCTGGCTGGATCCACTCGTCTCTATCTCAAAAATGGGTCCCTCAGGATGACAGATAAAGGCTTTGAGTGGCATGAGATGGAGGGAATATTGGCAGGGCTCGGAGACTGAACACCAAGTGCTGGGAAGGACCTGGGGGCATCAGCACAGGGGATAAGTGACATTTGCTCGTGGCTCTGGCAGTGCCCAAGGGAGGGAGACTGCCCAGCTGTGTCAGGGTAAGGACAGCTGCCAACACAGATGCTCTGTCTTCTTGGGCCAGCAGGAAAAAAGAAGCTGAGAGTGACCCTAAATGAAATGCAAGGTAAAGCTCTGGCTAAAAACAAGCTGTGTTTTCCACAGGGGAACAAATCCTAACTGGGAGGGTGAGTCAGGCTGAGAAATGAGTCACAGGAAGGGAATGGAGCTGATGTAAATTCCCAGTGACTTGTGGCACCACTGGACTTAGATTAAAGTTGCAGTGTCCAGGCCTGGTTTGGGCATCCTGGTTTTTGGAGGTTCTAAAGCTTCAGGGTGGAGTGGTTGGTAGGAAAGAGCAGGTGGAGGGATCAGCACTTCACTGCCAGGATCAGGGGCAAAGACACCCCCCTGAACCTCTATTTTTAATTCATTCCTAAATATCTCTATTTTGATAAGAATTGCATTTGCATGCAGAACGGGCATTTTCCTAAAACCCTTTTAGTCCTGAAACCCCCCCCCCCAAAACCTTTCCTTCTGCTACTCCAAATGTATTTTATACTCTTAGCAGAAAAACTGGTTTGAAACAATAAAATCCATTTCCCCCTCCAACAAGCCAAACCCTTTGTGCCCCAAAGATGTTTCCAAGAGCAGAGGCAGGGCTGGGGCTGGAGGAACAAAGGGAGGAACCCAATCAAGCTCCAAAGAAACCCCACTTTGGTTACATCCCATCTCCAGGCTCTGTCTCTCAGACAGTCTGGGGCTTAATTTTCCTCTCACGTGCAGATGGAAATCAGAGACAATTCCAGGGGGATAGTGGAGGTGTTCAGATGTAAAATTATGTAAGATTTGCAGAATCAGGTCTTTTCTTGTTAAATCAGTTGGGCTCAGGGGTTTTGCAAGATCCAACCACTTTTCCTCCTCCACATCGTTACAATAACCCAAACTCTGGTTAGTCTTTATTCAAGTTCAGCTTGAATAAACAGCCGAACTGAGACCTCCAAAGGTAAAGCTTCAACAAAAAAACCCAATAATCTTCAGAAAAAACACATGAGAAACCCCAGAAATGATGATAAAGAAAATTCCACATTCTCCTGGTGCAGTTCTGGGAGTGTCAGGATTTAGGGGCATTTTGTCCCAGGCAGGACAGAAAAGCATCAAACCAGCACTTTGTACCAGAGATGCTGGGGGAGGCTGAGCTCAAAGCCACGCTTTGCTGACAAGTGACCTCCTGGCATGATTTTTTAATGCCAGGCAGAATCTCAGAGAACTTTATCTGCTCTCCCACTCCCCTCCTTGTGCTCACACCCGCAATCCTTTCACCAACTCCCTGCATTTTCTTTTCATTTGCAGTTGAAAGCAGAAATCAGTTTTGTACTCCCATGGAACTGTTCCCACTCCCCTCCCAAGTGATTCCAGCCTGATCTCCTAACCCAGAGAGGCTCTGCTGGCAGTATTTGCATGGCACATCATTTCTATTCCCGCTGAGTTGGGGGATAAAGCTCTCCCCTCCCCAAGCCTGAGGTCAGCACACAGCACTGCCCTGCTGAGAGTCCATTCCCACCTGGATTCATGAGGAGTTCCCAGGTTACTCTCATTTGGATGCTCTCATTTGCCTGCTGAAGTAGAACAAATTATTTTCCTCTTTTCTTTCTTTGATTTTATCCCCCCCAATTATACACAATTGCATCTGCTTTGTGTGGCTGAGCAATCGAAGTGGGATCCCTGCTCCTCGTTATTATTCTGCTGCAGTCCTGGGCATACCTTGACAAGCCAAAGGAAAAGCAGCAGAGCAGAAAAGAGCAGCTCAATGAAGCAGAAAAGGTTTGATAAGGTATTCAAAGCTCCTTTCTGTTCAGTGGACAAGGTGGGAGATTATCCCACCCAAACACCAGTGGCAATACCCTCCTTGTGCAATGGGAAATGCAGCTCCTAAAGGGGATTTTCCTTTTCTCTGGGCCAGATTGTGCACTAAACTCCAATATCTTGTTCCATCAGGTGTTCAGCACAAGCTCCACATTGCCCTTCTCTGAGGACACAGAGCAGTGTCACATTTAGCCAGGCTGATGCCTTGGATGTGCCTCCTTCATTTTGGAATAATTTGATACAAGTCCTACGTGGAAGAGACCTGGGAGATAAAGTCTTTAAAGAGCTGACAGCTTTCTGAATTCTTGTTTTTCCCTCTAGACTTGTGTTTTATGAGCTCCTGGTATCTCAAGTGCCCCCCAGACAGGGCACAGCAGCTCCCCCTTCCCCAGGCTGGAACAACCCTGTGCTGCTTATTTTCTGTGGGAAGATGCCAGAGAGTGAAATTGCTCCACTCGGTGTCGCTTGTGCCAAATTCCTTCTAATTTCCAGCACCTTGGACAGATTCTTTGGTCAAATCTCTGGCAATTTTCATGAATTGATATCCAACAGATCATGGAATCCTGGAATGGTTTGGGTGGGAAGGGACCTTAAAGCCCATCCAGTGCCACCCCTGCCATGGGCAGGGACACCTCCCACCAGCCCAGGGTGCTCCAACCTGCCCTTGGACACTCCCAGGGATGGGACAGCCCTTGGACTGTCAAGGTCAAGGTCTCAGCCCCTGAAATCTTGCTCTGCTCTGATTTACTTTGCACCCTCCACATTTAACTCAACCTTTATTTAATCCACATCTTCTTGTCACCTATTTCTTTACAGGGAAATGGAAACTTCTTTATTCAGTGCTGCTTGAGATATTGATAAATGTGTGTATTCATTTACTATTTCAGCTGTGCATATTTGGGTGTGTTTCTTTTTAGTTAATTATGTAGCAACTTCATTTATCTTTTGTCAATTTGTTTTCCCTCAATAAATGATCTGCCAACAATATGTTATTTTTAATTAGCCTGCAGCAAGTGTCTCTGAGAATGTAAATCAAATGCTTATTTGAGCCATTAATTGAACAGGAGAGATCATTGGAATTCACATTGTGTGGTTCTTGGGGTTTTTTTGGTTTCCTTATTCCAAAGGGATTATGACAAAACTCTGCTTGCAGCAAGGAATTGACAACACACTGATAACCAGAAAGGAAGAGAAATGTAGAAAAACACATAACTGGTCTTTTTAGGGTTTATTTTTGAAGATACAATAAATGTGGGGTGCACAAAGCAGAAAGAGAATTACAGTTGAAAATTCATTTGTGGATAATTGGAAAAAAAACCACAAAGCCATCTCTCTCCAGCACTTCTCTCATCCTTTTAATGATATAATTTTTAAGGTTTTTTTGTTTTATATTAAGGAACAGCTATTCTGGATATATTTACACCAGGAAGTGCAGAGACCCAAAACACTCCTCTTGAAGAGTGTTCCACTCCGTGGAGAAACAGGAAAAGATTCAGGAATTAACCCTAATTGCTCCTTTAAGTCCAAGGTGAAGGATAATTTGGAAACTGCTCCTCTTTTCCGACAAGTGCAATTTAAAAATAAATAAATAAATAAAATAAATCGGATTAAAGTTGAATTTTAAGGATGCCCTCTGTTTTCAAATTCTTGATTGAATTACCCTTTGAAAAAATTAAATTGCCATCCTTTAGGAGTTATTGATTGGGAAGGAGGGAAATGCCAATAGAGCCATTCTGGCCTGAAACGCTGCCCATCAAAGTGACCCGACGCTTCCCTTTTGCCTCAATAACTCATTGCTGGCACTTGTTTCTCAGCAAGGGAGGGGTGAGGGTCTCCTCCCCACCCACCCAGGGGGGCAAAGGTGCCAGTCTGGCTGTGGAGATGCCTCTTGATGGGCACAAGGACCTTCTTATGGCGGGAGGAATCCT
The DNA here is from genome assembly GCA_013396655.1 of Campylorhamphus procurvoides. Classification (NCBI taxonomy): domain Eukaryota; kingdom Metazoa; phylum Chordata; class Aves; order Passeriformes; family Dendrocolaptidae; genus Campylorhamphus; species Campylorhamphus procurvoides. The sequence continues at coordinate 288,877 of WBMV01006663.1, read as the reverse complement.
TTGGGATCCTTTGTTTGATGTTTCCTGTGGCTGTCGAGGGCACGGGGGGAACCAAAATGCCTCTCTGGATCTTTACAGAACAATCACATGGCAAAGGTGCCCAGCACCAAGAGGAGGATCGTGGGCTTTTTGGCTTCCCTCCCATCCTCCAGCTCCCACTCTGGGACCTCAATGACTCAGAATCGCCTTCCAAACATTCCTCTGCCTTTCTGCCGGGTTAAATTACACCTCCAGCAATGCTGAAGGCATCACAAAAGAAGAAATAAACCTTCCATTATGTTTTGCAGGAGCCTCAGCTCAGGGGTTTTTTTCATTTAAAACACCAACAGGACAGGTTAAAAAAAAGCAGAATGAATAGAGCTCCTAAGACATAAACATGGGCTGTGTAATTCAGATTGGCCACGTGAACAAAAGGTTGCAGCTCCTGAATAGGGGCACTGTTGGGAAAGCACTTGGAAAAGGGGATGAATCAATTAATGCTTTTGATAGTCTGAATGTCCCACTCTCTAAAAAACAAGCCCCGCTTTAATAGTGAGATAATTCAGTTTACTGAATCCAATTACACGTAATTGGCTTTTTCCCTTCGCCCCCCTCCCCTGTTTTAATTGCTGCTGGAACCAGAGCTCTGCTGCCCTTCTGCTGCCTCTGCCAGATGTTCCTGTCACTGGTGCTGAAGGGCAGGAGAGGCACCAGAGCATTCCATTACCACCAGAGGTGCAGCCTTCATGGCCACAGACACAGCAGCTCGGGCAGCACTGCATAAAAAAGGCTTGGGGAAACCCAGCCAAAAAAGCTCTTAGGAATGTTCCCAAAGTGCCAAAATCTCTGTTAATTTTGATGCTTCTCTGGGCCTCTTTGCTTGGCTTGTTCTTGTTCTGGGCCATGGGGGTTTGATCCAGCTCAGTGCTGGGGGCTGGCTGAGCCTCTGGGACCTTCTGGGGGATATTTCCTGGCTGTCCCAGGACCTTTCCTAGCAGGATTGTGTCTTCCCTCTTGGAAACATTCCAACCCAACCCTCCCTAGGATTCCCAATCCTCTCTTTAGCAGAACTACCAGTTTGCCTCAGGCATCAGCACAGGGACAGCTCCAGCTTGAAAGGGCTTGGGGAATCTCTCTGGGTGTGAGGAATGGGCTGGCAGAGAACATTCCTCCTCTTCCCCATCCCCTGTGGCCTCTTGGTCCCCAAGTCACAAGCCAATTATCCAAATAAGTGCAAGTTTTAGGAGGGACCCGTGGTGGGGGATTAACAGCTGAATTTTGGATAGAGGAGCCCTGAAGGACCTGCCTTGAAGGTGTGCTTTGGCTGCTGTAGGACCATGAGAGCAGAAATTCCAGGGGCAAAGGGCTTGGGAAGCTGGTTTGGAGCTCCACATCTTGGCTGTTGGAGCTGCACCTGCAGAGAAAACCCTCCTGTTTGGTAAATTTTGAGATAAAAACCCTCCTGGTTGGTAAATATTGAGGGGAAATCCTCCTGACTGGTAAATATTGAGGGAAAACCCTCCTGATTGGTAAATATTGAGGGAAAACCCTCCTGGTTGGTAAATATTGAGGGAGAACCCTCCTAGCTGGTAAATATTGTCCTCAGCAGCTCTGCAGGGAGCTCCCACTGCTGCTGATTGGCACAAGAAGTGCCAGGATACACCAGTTTGCCCCCCAAAATATCTATTTTGGCTTTTTGGATGCAATTGCTGCCTGAGAGCTCCAGGGCTCCTCCAAACAGCAGCAAAGGAGTGTGTTCCCATTGCTGACTGGGAGCTTGCTGGGACATGAAGGCACATGAACTGTTGCTCCCCCAGGGCTTGGCAGGATCATTTTCAAGACTGAGTGTTGCCTTTTTTTACTCAAAACCAGCCAAGATTTACATCAAAATTTATGTATCCTTTTTTTTTTAAATTAAAACAAGGAAGAAATAAATGCAGCCTATTTCCCTACCAAGGTGCCCACACTGATGGAAAACATTGTCGTGCGTGTCTTCCCCCTGGCTTATTCATCAGCTCTGCCCTCCCTGCTCAGGCTTTGCTGCCTGACATTTGAAGAAGCTCTGGCTGAGAGAAATGCAGCTGGATGGGAGGATGGAATGGAAAAGGATGGAAAGGCTGGCTGCTGCTGGCAGTGACTGACAAGGAGACTCACACGAGTGGATGTGGCTGCTGGAGGATTGTGAGATGCCCAGGGAGGAAAGGTGCTCCAAGCATGCAGAGTGCTGCTCTCAGTTAGCATCAGCATCCCCAAACCTCGGTATCAGTTCCCCAAAATCTTCATTTATGGCTGCACAAAGCACCAGGCACGGGGGGAGGTGGGGCAGGGGCTGCAGTGCTGGTCGGGTCAGTGAAACCCCTCCCCTCTGCTCCTGGCCAGAAATACACTGGGTTTCTCCTCCTTGGCTTGTAAATTCTGTCACCCCAGGCTCATTGCCACGTCAAATATGCAAGGGGAAATTTGATTTAATCAGCCACTAACAGAGAGTTAAGGAATGGAGCTCAGGAACTGGTGTAGTCATGGGAGGGAAGGGGGTAATTTGTGTCTGTTTGAACTGGGTTTTGAGGCTGAATGTCTCGACTATCACAGTTCAGGAAGGTTGGATGATCCTCTGAAGCACAGGGGGTGACTCTTGGGGCTGGTCCTGGGCAGGGCTGAGGGTTGGGCTGGGTGATCCTTGGGGGTCCCTTCCAGCTCAGCATCTCCTGGGATTCTGGGATTTTTTTCATTCTGTGATTTTGGGATTCTGTAATTTTTTTANTGGGATTTTGGGATTCTGGGATTTTGTGATTTTTTAATTCTGTGATCTTTTTCATTCTGGGATTCTGTGATCTGAGCTCAGGGGGTTTGGAAGGATGGGAATAACAGCCCTTGACAGCCCCACCTCTGTCAAGGACAGCATGAATTGCACTGTGCCCTCCAAAACCACTGTCACATCATTTGGCTGGTCTTCCACATCTTCCTGGTGGATGCAGAAGGAAAGGGAGAAGGGGCTCCTCTTTACAAAAAGACCCTTAATCCATTGCTCTGTGCACTGGGGGACTGGCTAACACTGTCCTCCACCTCCCTGTCCCAGGGCAGGACCTCCCCACCTGCCCAGAGCTGAAGGGTGGATCTCTGAGTCCTCCTTGCACCTTGGAGAGACCTTTCTGCACTGGGGAAGGGGGATCTCCACTGGCAGTGCCAGGAGAAGACAATCCTCCCTCCCTCTGCACTGGGGACTGGCAGGTGGAATGGTCAATACAGGCACCCTTTTGCCAGGCTTGGCCATTTGGAAATGTGAGAAATAAGAAGGGTCAAAGGTGCTCTGAGTCTCTTCAGTCCTCTGTAAAAATCAGTTTCATGGAAAGGGAAAGTCCTGGGGTGATTTCCTGTGTAAGGCTAATGGGGTCACCCATTTCTCATCTCTCAGGAGCTGAGGAGAAATGGAGACCATTGGAAACAGCTGGGACTCCAAGTCAAAGTTCCTTCCCAAGTCCTGCTCTTGTGTCTGAGAGAGATGCTTTGCAGGGGGAGCCCTGGCCAGGGGGTTATGGAAGCTCCAAATAGTGTGCCAGAGCTCCAGGCTCAGCTGAGGGCATGACATTCCCAAATTGTTAAAAACAATTCCTTTGAAATAAAGTTAGGGATGGAACAAACAGTAATAGATTAAACTCACAGAGATGATATCCTGGGAAGAAGTGGCATCCATCCTCTTTTCAGTGCCCTGAGATTCTCCCTGTGACCCTTCAGAGGAGTAAACACGGGAAGGTGGCAGCATTCACTTTAGAGAATTTCACATTTCTCTGAGGGCAGAGTGGCTTTTGGAAGAGCTGCAAAGAATTCCTCCAAAGGTCCCCTCAAAGGGCAAAGTTCCTCCCTTGACCTGGATATCCTTTGCACTGAACATTTCCATGGCCTTGTCCAGCCTGGCTGGCTGATCCCCCGGCCTGGGTTGTGCCNCCTTCCCAGCATTTCTGTGCTTCCAGAGTGTCACACAAATCCAGGCTGACCCCAGACAGGGCTGGAAGTGCCTCCAGTTTGAACAAGCTCCTCCTGCTCAGGGAAGTTCTGCCTTGGACAGGCTTTGGCTGGCACTGTCTGGAGACAACTGGCTGATGTTCCACAGCCCTGACCAGCCTGAAACACCGAGATCTCTTGGCTCAGAGTGATTCCCAAACACCAGGAGTGCAATGAGGTCTCTTGGCACCGAATCCTTTGCAGGAGTCCAGCCCTTTGTCTGCTCTGTTTCCTATCTTTATGCACTCCTCTGCTTTCTTATCCCATGACTATGGAGATTCCTACAAGCATTTCACAGGAGACCTTGCCAGGAGCCTTCCCATGGTCCATGCAGACCACAGACAATGCATGAAGCCTCTTCCCTACATGCCTGTTCATCTCTTTGAACTGCAGTTCCCTTTGCAAAGCCACTCTGACGGTCCTGGGGACTTCTCAGGTCTCTTCTCTCTGGCTTTTATTCCATTTCTGGAATAAATCCATTTCCATTCAGTCTGGAGAAGGGAGGGCTCCAGGCCAACCTCACTGTGGCCTTTCAGTGCTCACAGGGAGCTTGTGAAAGAGATGGAGAGGGATGTTTTACGTGGGCAGGTAGTGACAGCTGCACATCCAGGGCTGCACTGGCTGCTCTGAAGGGGCTCCCAGGACCATTTCAGCACCCACAGGTCGGGAAGAGCCTGAAGGAAAATTGTCAGCCAGACCCCAAAGGTCACAACAGAGCACTCAGTTTTCCTGCCATGGACTGAAATGTTTCCTCCTCTTCGATTTTCTTTTGAAGCCACACTTCTCAAAGTGCCTTCCATGCAGTGTCATCCTTTTCAAGGGGTGACATCGGATCTCATTG
>WBMV01006663.1:205468-283419 GCA_013396655.1 Campylorhamphus procurvoides | reverse complement strand
CCCTTTGCAAAGCCACTCTGACGGTCCTGGGGACTTCTCAGGTCTCTTCTCTCTGGCTTTTATTCCATTTCTGGAATAAATCCATTTCCATTCAGTCTGGAGAAGGGAGGGCTCCAGGCCAACCTCACTGTGGCCTTTCAGTGCTCACAGGGAGCTTGTGAAAGAGATGGAGAGGGATGTTTTACGTGGGCAGGTAGTGACAGCTGCACATCCAGGGCTGCACTGGCTGCTCTGAAGGGGCTCCCAGGACCATTTCAGCACCCACAGGTCGGGAAGAGCCTGAAGGAAAATTGTCAGCCAGACCCCAAAGGTCACAACAGAGCACTCAGTTTTCCTGCCATGGACTGAAATGTTTCCTCCTCTTCGATTTTCTTTTGAAGCCACACTTCTCAAAGTGCCTTCCATGCAGTGTCATCCTTTTCAAGGGGTGACATCGGATCTCATTGTCTTCTGAAGTCTGCCAGGGGGACGTTATTCAGCCACAGTGTCTAAATGCAGACAGTATCTGACAAAACCTCCTCTGATCATGGCTGGGTCTTCATGTTCTACCATGTGATGGCCACTCTACTCATAGGATTGGGGATTGGATTAGGATCTGGTGCAACCTCTGGGTTTGGTTGGTCATGAGCTCTTCAAGGCTGCCCTGAGCTCTGTGTGGTCCCAGATGCCCAGGGAGCAGGAGGGCTGGACATTCTAAGCATGTCCAGCAGTGCCCACAGCTGGGTTCCCACCCCAGCACATCCCATCCCACCACATCCCATCCCACATCTCCCATCCAGCCATGAGCACCCAAAAAAACCTCAAAAAATGGGCAGCATCTGCATGTCTTCCTTTTTCCTTGTGCCTTGCAGTGTGCCAGCAGAGGTGGAGGGTGTGAGGAGCTCTGCAGAGCCCTGGGTGGCAGCAGAGCCCTGCAGCTTCCCCGGGCACGGGCAGCTCCTGGCATTTCTGCAGCAGGGAACAAGTGGCACAGGCAGGTTTGGGGCTGTAGGTGGTTCTGATTGCTCAGTGGGACAAAATAATTAAATAAGGTAAAGTGGTTACTGGGTGATAGAGAAACCACCTCAAAACATTTCACTGGTGTTTGTTCCTTCCTGCCTGGTGAGCAGGCTCTGCCAGAAGTGGGGCTGGCCAGAAAAGAGATTTTCTGACCTCATTGCAGGGACACCTTCCTGGGCAGGGGCAGAGGAGGGGCAGGCACTGAGCTCTGCTCTGTGGGGACAGGGACAGCACCCAGGGAATGGCTGGAGCTGTGGCAGGGCAGGCTCAGGGGGCATCTCAGCCAAAGGTTCTTCTTCCCCCAGAGGGTGGTGGGCACTGCCCAGGCTCCCCAGGGCAGTGGGCACGGCCCCAAGGCTGCCAGAGCTGCAGGAGGCTTTGGATGATGCTCTGGGGCACAGGGGGTGACTCTTGGGGCTGGTCCTGGGCAGGGCTGAGGGTTGGGCTGGCTGATCCTTGGGGGTCCCTTCCAGCTCAGCATCTCCTGGGATTCTGGGATTCAAAACTCTTCTCTGCCCCCTTCAAAACAGGTAAACTAATCCTCCTGGAATAATGCATTCAGAAGTTCCACGAAATTAAGGATGGAGGGGCAGAACTGATTTTTCAGATCAGCCCCAATTGTTTTGTGTTTCAAGAGGTAATTTCAGTGTGGAAGAGGCAGAGCCCGGGGAGAGCACAGAGGGATGGGAAGGTGAGCTCCATGCAGGAAGCAGAGCCTGAGGAGCAGGGAAAAGGTGCTTCCCACAGCAGTTAATTAAGTCTGTTCTCCCCAGCATGAATCAGGCATCAGAATTTGGTGCTAATTGCCAATAAATTAGATTAACTAAAAGTTCCTCCAGTCGAGGCTGTTCTGCTGGGGATACCTCATTAACCTGGAGGCTCAGTTACCATGCAAAGGGCAATTTGTTTTATTTTTCCAACTGAACCACCATGGGAAGGTCATTTCCTCAGCTGGCCACGGGCACTCCACTGACCCCATATGGCAACTTGTCCCTCCAGAGGGGTGGGTGGTGTTTACATGGGGTCTAAGAGAGGTTATCAGCAAGAAAACCTACCTGGGGGTGGAAGGGTGAGGATGGCTGGAAGAACAAGCAGGTTTTCATGGAGTTTGGCATTCAAAGCATGTGCAGCCTGTCCAGGGTGATGTTCCCACCCGGGGGAGCTCCTGAACTGCTCTGGCCACAGAGCTGCATGAATTGTTGCCCCCGAGGTGAGTGAGCCAAGCAAAGGTGCCCCTGTGTGAGGGAGCAGTGGGGACAGAGGTTGTTCCTTGCAGTGAAAACAGCAGCAATTTCAGCTTTCCTGCCAGCCAGGGCTGTGGTTTGATGCCAGTCTGACAGGGCAGGACAGCAGAGGGTGCAGGTTTTGGCTGAGCTGGCTGGGTGTGTGTTTAACCCTTTGCTGCCCCAGCCTGGCTGAGGGGCACTGGGTGATTCCCACCAGGCTCCCTTGGGTGGGCACCCACCTGGAAGGGGCTGCAGGACAGAGACAGCAGGGAGGAACACCCCAGTGGAGCTCTGCTGTGTCAAACACAAAGAGAGGGGCTGCAAATTCTCCCTGGCTTGGTTGGGAACCCCTTTCTGGAGGGTTTTCTGACTCCCACGAGACTGCTGTGGTGGTGGAGCTGTCTGGAAGCAAAGGCTGGAAAATGCTTTGGTCTTGGAAGCACATCAAGGTTAGTTCAGCAAAACTTGGGGTTAGTCCTTTACCCAGGCTGGGTTCTCACAGAAGTGGCTTCTGACAGCTTTTTGCTAAAAGCTGGCTAAGAGTGATTCAAGCTCATGATGGAGTAAAACATTAAAATGAAAAGCTTTGATTAAACCCATTTAAAATTAGAGCATTTACATGATTTCCAATCAGGTGGACATGCAGATTTAAAAGCTGACTGGCCAGGACCCTGAGCTTTTGAGCTCTTCAGGGAGCCTGGGAATGAGATCCTGCCCATCCCTGTGCTCCCTCCCTGCTCCTGGAGCTCTGTCACCCTGTGTCACCCAGGGCATTTGGGGTCCCCTGTCCACCCAACCCATGCTTTGTTTACCCTGAGAGGTTTGAGCTCAGTCCCTGAGTCACCTTCTGTGGGCAGAGGAAATGTGAGCACTGAAACATCAGGGCTGGAGACTGAAGGCAGAGCTGACCTTAAGTTAAAGGAGGAAACAGCTTTTCTTCCCACTCCTTGTGCCAACAGCAACAGGAACCAGGATCTCCACTCTGGAAGGATGAAACCCCCTCCAGAGCTCAGGTCTGAGGCTCTCCCTCTCTGTTTCTATGCACATTTTTAGCCCTCTCACTGTTCTGGCACCTGCCCTGCTGCCTTTGCCATTTTGGGGTCAAGAACTCCTTTATTTTGCCCAGGAAAGCACAGCCCTTGTGTGCCAGGAGCTGAGCAGCAGCTGGGCTGTGCCACCCTGTGCCACCAGAGCTTTGGGTGCAGCTCTGGTGGTCCTTGAACTCCCTTTAATTCCTGCAGTGCTGTTGTCCCAGCAGCCTCTCTGAGCCTCCTGGGATAAACTGGGAGCAGGAGAAATGGGACATCCAGGAGGGAGCAGGGCCCTGTTGCTGGTTGGGATTTACAGCCAGATTAGGGGGAAGGATCCCCTAAAGGTGCTTTGGGTCTGTGGGTGCCTGTGCCACCCTGCCCACACAACAAGGCACTGGCTCAAGGAAACAGGATGTTTCTTGCAATGGTTCTTTTCCTCCAGCCCTTCTCTGCTCTGTTCCAGTCCCCCTCTCCCCCTTGAGGTCCCTTGTGGTGTGTCCTTCACGTTTCTGCCTTTTGGATGGTATTTCTCAGCCTCAGAACCACCCTCAAAACCTTCTTTCCAGGAGAATCAGCAGAGAAACCTTCACAGACCGTCATAAACCATCATAGACCTTCCCCCAACACCCCCCAGAGCAGCTTCCCCACACCCCGACCCGAGGTCAGTCAGTGTTCCCTCTGCTTATGGGCTGGGAATGGGAAGAGCCTCTGCTTTTGTTCAATGTGAATGGAAAAATGTTCACTGCTTGTTTAATTAGGCCTGAATAAGAAATCTCCTCGAGCCCATTTTGTGAAGGACACTTTACAAATGTTTTGTGTTATTACAGGAGTAATTTAGTGGGATTACACGTGCATGGAGAGGGAACAGACCTGAGCAGAGCCGGCCTGGAGGTTTGGGAGAATTGCCAGGTGGCTCCAAAAATTAAAAAAAAGGTGGAAAATCAAGGGAGCATCTTGCCCTCCTGAGCTGGAATTTCTCTTCCTTGTGGGGAACAGGGACAGCCCCCAGGGAATGGCTGGAGCTGTGTCAGGGCAGGCTCAGGGGGCATCTCAGCAAAAGGTTCTTCTTCCCCCAGAGGGTGGTGGGCACTGCCCAGGCTCCCCAGGGCAGTGGGCACGGCCCCAAGGCTGCCAGAGCTGCAGGAGGGTTTGGATGATGCTCTGGGGCACAGGGGGTGACTCTTGGGGCTGGTCCTGGGCAGGGCTGAGGGTTGGGCTGGATGGTCCTTGGGGGTCCTTCCCAAGTCAGGGAATCCTGGGATTCTTCCATTGATCTTGTTGCTTCGATTGTCCCAGTTTTCCCCTTCCCTCCGAGGGGTGAGTGGTGTGATGGTGATGGAAGAGTCTGGTCTTTGTGTGTGTCCTCCCTGGGCACACCCCCCTCTGTCTCTGGGGTTTGGCCCGTGGCTGCTGCAGGAGGGACTCTCTGATCCTCACAGAATTGGTGCATTCCAGAGCTGCAGGAGCTGAGAAGGTTTTCATTGCCTTTGGTGCCCACCAGCCTGAAAATGGGTGTCAAATCCCACACTGGGTTGGGTTGGAAGGGACCTTAAAGCCCATCTCATTGCAGCCCTGCCATGGGCACCTTCCACCAGCCCAGGTTGCTCCAAGCCCTGTCCAGGCTGGCCTTGGACACTTCCAGGGGTGGGAAGGGTGGGCAAACTGGATTGCCAAAGGTTCAGGCAGCTTTGGGGTGGTTTGGTTGTGATTCTTGTTGCACATGAACCACGTCCAGCACCTTCCTGATGTCTGAGTCAAACTTCATGGGAACAGTGATATCTACAGGGCTTGCTCTAAGGACCACATGAGACATGGACAATAAAGTTCTACTGCTCCTGCCACCACCTACAATGACTGCATCACTGAAATATGGAAAGGGATTCTTTTACTCCTCTCCTTCCTATCTTAATTCCTTGCTTTACTCATATTAGCTCAGCTGTGGATTATTTCGTATAAACAGGCTCTTCTCATCAAAAAGCATCCCCTAAAACACCTTTTCCCGTGAACAAGAACTTCTTCAGAACAAGAAGATGTGAGGTTGGCCCCAAGGCCCTCGTTATCCCTTGCAGCCACACTGGGAATGGGTGTTCCACTCGCACCATCCTGGCTTGGGGCCAGTCCTGTTGATTTTGCTCCAGGGCAGAGTGGAGTTGGGGAAGAGCAAACCGAATTTGACACACTGTGTTCTTAATTAATTTACATCCAATTAGGATTAATTAATTGCTGACTAAAGTATCACCCCATGTAATTCTGTATCAAAATAAATAATCCTTATGCTCTACATGAGTTGGCTGGTTACAGCCAGGAGACACCACAATTCCACAGGGCCTGCCCTGGGCCAGGGGAAGGAGGGCAGGGAAAGCCCTCCAGGTGCAGGGGGCTGGTTTGCAGCTTCCCATCACGTAGGGAAAGAGTCACAGAATCCCAGAAGCCCTCCAAGGTCAGCAAGCCCACCCTGTGCCCGATGCCCACCTTGTCCCCAGCCCAGAGCTCTGAGTGCCACGGCCAGTCCTGCCTTGGGCACCTCCAGGGCTGGGCACTCCAACCCTCCCTGGGCAGCCCCTTCCAAGTCCTGACCACCCTTTCCATGAAGAAATTCCTCCCCATGTCCCCCCTAACCCTCCCCTGTCCATCCTGAGGCCGTTCCCTCTCCTCCTGTCCCTGTCCCCTGGGAGCAGAGCCCGACCCCCCCCGGCTCCCTTTTAGAAGGAGGAAAATAGGAAAGGATCGTTCCCCATGGAGCTTTAGCTCTCTGCTCTCCACTTCCCTGGGAGACACACACTGTTCCACTGAGCAAATTCAGTGTGACACTCACAGAGAAGTCGTTCATGAAAAATTGGGAGATTTTTGTCAGGTTGTATAAATGGATTAGCCAAAGTGACACTGTGTAGGAGACAGAACCATCTGAAGGAGAACAAAATAACCTATTTCTTACAAGGTCTAGATTTCACCTTAAATTCACATGCCAATTGGAAGTGGCATTGAGGGTAATGGACTTTGGGAGATGTTAAATGAAAAAGCACAGGTGGGATAAATAATGTGGAAGTGCCGGTGTTGTCAATGGAGCGACAGTAAAAGGCAGGGCTGTGAGATCAGCAGCACTGGGCAAAAGCTTCTTTTAACATCTGAAACATGCAAGTTTGGGTCAGGCTCCAAGTGGCTGCTAAAATATCACCCCAGTTCAGCTTCTTGGGAGGGTGAAAAGCCCAAAGAGACCAGTTTGGCCCCAGGACTCCTCTGTGCTTACTGGTCCTACAGTCACCTTGCCTGAAGGTTTCTGAGTGGGGTTCCTGATCTCAGGTGGGACTGGGAGGTTGTTCTGGGGGGCAGAGGAGCTGGAGGAGCTGGAGGCAGAACCAGGTGATGCTTTATTCCCACAGAGCTCATTTCCTTTTCCCTGTCCCTTTTCTTGCAGGGATGAATTCCAGGCAGATGGACAAAGTGAGATCAAAACTCATGGACCTCTGACCCTCTTGAGCTCCGTGGTGTGACAGGGGTGGAACTGGAAGACACCCCTTGCACAGAGCAGGCACTTCACACCATGTGGGACCATATCCTGGGACCCCACACTTTGCTGAGTCAAGAAGTTTGGACACAGGGTGGGATTGTTGGGGTGTCTATGCAGGACTGGCTGGTCCTTGGGGGTCCTTCCAGCTCAGGAGATTCCATGAATCTGTGAGTCGTTCCACCCAGCCCCACCAATTCCCAGTTTTCCCAGGAGGTGATGCAAACAGCTCCACGTCTCCAAGCCCTGTGATCCATGGAAGGAACTCTGCTGTCTTTGTGGGGACAGGATGAGCTCCAGGCTGTGCTCTGCCCCTCCCAAACCCCCAAACTCTCCTGCCCAGGCACTCTGCTCAGCATATTCTGAGTGCCTTCTCTCTGTGAACACCTCATTGTACGGCCAGGAACAAAATGTAGGTGGAAATGTATTTCTCTCCAAGTGTTCTGAAGAGCTCTGCTGGAGAATGAGGAGTCTGCTCAGGCCCAGCTCTCCTCTCAGCACTCAGTGGCCATCTAATCTCCCTGCTTTCATCTTAATGCCTCCCTAATACTTGTTTAAACAGATGTAAAATTACCTGGAGCTCTCAGTGAGAAGAGGATGTCGTCCCTGCTCCATGTGGGTAAACAAGCACTTGAGGCAGAGCAGAAGGCAGTGCAGAGATCCCCAAAGCCCCAGGGAATCCACCACAAGCAGTGCCTGGGGACAGTTTCATTGAGCTTCAGGTGCCTCTCACCTCTCTAGGGCTCCCCTTCCTCCTCCCACTGCCCTGCCTGGGCACGGTGGGCTTGGCTGCACTCACTGGGGCATTGCCTCACTCATTTAATCACTCATTTATTCATTCACTCATTTAATCACTCACTCATTTATTCACTCACTCACTTATTCATTCACTCAATCATTTATTCACTCACTCATTTATTCGTTCACTCGATCACTCATTTATTCACTCCCTCCCTCCCTCCTTCCCTCTTTCCACCCCAGGAGTGCAGGCAAAGCTGACTGCTGCCACTGCAAGGCTGGGGACGTCCCTGTGCCCAAATTGTCCCTGTCATCCTCCAAGAGAGAATGGGAAAAGGGGAAGGGCTGCCCAAGTGTCTCTGACCCCTCATCTCTCTCACTGTCCTGCTGTGCCTGCAGAGCTCACCCAGCCCAGGCTGTCAGAGGTGCTTTGGGGGTGATTCCTTCTCCACTCATGATTTCATTTCCTTTCCTCATCCATCAGCCAAGATCCAGGTGGGAATTGTGTCCCCCATGCTCACACCCTCTGCAGGATGTGGCCTCGGGTCCCCCACTGTCTGCCAGCACCAACCACAGTTCTCAAATATTTTTTATTTCCTTTTTTACCTTTTTTATTTCAGCAATACCACGCCTGGCTCTCTGTCAGCTGGGAGATGAGAACCTGTGTGGTGTCTTCTCCTGGAGGGAAATTACTGACATCCTTCACCACAACCAGCCAGAAAGGACCCTCTGAATCAGTCCCTGGCAATCACAGCAACAGGGATCTAAAAATTCCACCCTCCCCTCATACACTGCCCTGAATTAAACTGAAATCCTCTCCTATCCCAAGGCCAAAGCTGGGCTGTGGGAGGACTGTGTGCACTGACTCTGCTTCGGTGGCTCTGTGGAAGGAAATAGATGTCTCTCCACAAAAGCAGTGGGCTGTGTCTCTTTGCAGGATGAATTTTACTGCTCCATCTGTAGCCTTGGATCCCCTGAAATCATTCCTTGTTCCAGCCCTGCAAAGACTCAATGCAAAGGTCACCCTTTCTTCCCTGACATGTTGTCGGGCACTGATTCAAACAGGGCAGGAGTTGGCTGTGAGTGTGGAGCTCCTGATCCTTCCACCAAAGCTGAGTCCTTGCTACAAAGGAAGGGCATCGATTCACAAACCAGGCTGACATTTCTCCCTGGCTGTGGATCTGGGCTCTGTGTTATTCCCAGGGTGGAGAGGTAACATTTGCACTGCTCATCAAATCACTGTTACAAGCCCAGGATCAGCCCCAGCTTGAGTGGATACCAAGGAAAGGGGATTTATTTCCCTTCTCAGCCTAGAAATTCATCCATGTCCTAGGAAAGAAAGAGGAAGCTCTAGCTGGAATGCAGCAGAAACCCTTCTTGCCCACTGAGCTGCTGCCAGGCTGGCTGTGCCAGGCTTGGGACTGACCAAATGCAGCCCCAAGTCACCTCAGTGTAAAACTTTCCCCAAACTCAGAACACACAGATGCTGCTGTTGACCTAAAGAAGCAGTTTCTGCCCTCCCAGCACGGCTACATCTCTGTTTTCCAGCATCTTACAATATTTACTAAGGCATCTTCACTTCTTTTTCATAAAGAAAAACGTTTCTTGTCCTCTGGGCAGCAAAGAAAGCAAAGCTGTGGAACGTAAAGAGCTGCAGTGGTTGAGCAAAGAGCTCCTGATTCCTGCTCTGAAAGCCCTGGGTGACTTTGGGCAAAGCCTGATGTCTCTGAGTGGTACCAGCTTAGCAAAACCCAAAAACATGTGCTGGTGTCCCGTGGAGCTTTAGGGCTCAGTCCCTGCCAGCCTGCTCCAGTTTCCCCCCTCGTGGCATGGGGACAATGGGGACACCTCTCCTCATCCTCAGGACTCCCAGATTCACTTCTCCCCGAGGACAAAACATCCCTGTTTGGTCTGGCTCCAGCTGGGGTTCCATCAAAGGTAAAAGGACAGCTCCTGAAATACTCCTGCAATATGTCATTGCAGCCTGCTTATGGCCCCAGTTAGAGATCAGAAGATCCTTCAGAGCTGACTGAGCAGACCAGACCTTGAGATGAGCCCTGGCATCGGTGCCATCAGTGCCAATCAGAGTTCCACGGGCACAAAGCCCAGCTCTCTTCATGGAGAGGAGAATTACCCAGTCAGCATTCCTAGAAGTCAATGGGCACCACTGAGCTGCTCAAATCCTAAAGCACAGAGCTGCATTTGGGATTTGAGCTTCAGCTCCTCATCCAGAGCACAGACCTGGCACTGAACCCACGGGGTTGAACCTGCAAACCTAAAATCAAAACTCCTCATCCAGAGCACAGACCTGGCACTAAACCCACGGGGTTGGACCTACAAACCTAAAATCAAAACTCCTCATCCAGAGCACAGACCTGGCACTGAACCCACAGGGTTGGACCTACAAACCTAAAATCAAAACTCCTCATGCAAAGCACAGACCTGGCACCAAAACCCACGGGGTTGGACCTACAAACCTAAAATCAAGCTGGATTCTCTCACCAAAAGCCATCACTTCTCATTATCTTTGATCCCTTACTAATAAATTCAGAATTTATAACCTAGAACCTGGATAAAGTTAATACATTCTCTCGATGCTGTGTGTGTATCCCCACAGACTCCAGTTCCCTTTTCCATGCACAGATCCTGAAAAAACTGATGAGGCCAAGAATGAGAAGGCACAGAAGGAATAATCCTGTTGATAAAGGACTTTGAGATAAAGATCTGCCTCACAAGGACTGGTATAATGAAGGTGCAGCTTTTCCTTTCCTTCTCTGAGCTCCCCTGCTCTTTCCAAAGGGGGTTCACAGTTCCCAAAGGGGGTTCACAGTTCCCAAACGGGTTCACAGTTCCCAAATGGGTTCACAGTTTCCAAGGGGGGTTCACAGTTCCGAAATGGGGTTCACAGTTCCCAAATGGGGTTCACAGTTCCCAAATGGGTTCACAGTTTCCAAGGGGGGTTCACAGTTCCGAAATGGGGTTCACAGTTCCCAAACGGGTTCACAGTTCCCAAATGGGGTTCACAGTTCCCAAAGGGGCTCACAGTTCTCAAATGGGTTCACAGTTCCCAAATGGGTTCACAGTTCCCAAAGGGGTTCACAGTTCCCAAATGGGTTCACAGTTCCCAAAGGGGTTCACAGTTCCCAAATGGGTTCACAGTTTCCAAAAGGGGTTCACAGTTTCCAGAGGGGGTTCACAGTTCCCAAATGGGGTTCACAGTTCCCAAAGGGGGTTCACAGTTCCCAAATGGGTTCACAGTTCCCAAAGGGGTTCACAGTTCCCAAATGGGTTCACAGTTTCCAAAAGGGGTTCACAGTTTCCAGAGGGGGTTCACAGTTCCCAAATGGGGTTCACAGTTCCCAAAGGGGGTTCACAGTTCCCAAATGGGTTCACAGTTTCCAAAGGGGTTCACAGTTCCCAAATGGGTTCACAGTTCTCTGTTGTGGGCAGATGTTGTAACTATAAATGGAGGGTTGGAGTTTGATGGTGACACCTCTTTGTGGAACAGGGAGGGTTGGAGTGCCCAGCCCTGGAGGTGCCCAAGGCAGGACTGGCCGTGGCACTCAGAGCTCTGGGCTGGGGGACAAGGTGGGCATCGGGCACAGGGTGGGCTCTGTGGGCTGGGAGGGCTTTTCCAACCCTGATAATTTTATGATTCCACTCCTTCCACCTCTCCCTCTTAAGCAAACACCCCTGCGTGTCTCTTTTGACTTTCACCACTTCTGCCAAAACGAGACTTCCCAAACAAAGCACAGTTTTTGCTCAGCCCACAGAGAGTTAACAGAGCCCTGCTCTGCATTCACTCAGGCAGCATATGGAGACACAATTCCAAACCATCTGGATTATCATCAGCCATCAGGTGTTGTGCTCATTACACCTGTTAGAAAGAAAAAGGATAATTAAATGGGGGGGAAGGGGGAATTACATTCCCCTCCCAGCTTTGCTGCATTCCATCAATCCCTGCTTGTCCCTTTTGGCGATATGACCAAAGCACTTCTGTGCAATATGCAAAATAAAACCCATTTGCATGAGGCACAAATAAAGATGAGTGAACCTTCTTAGCCCGAGCAGATGTTTTTCATTAGAAAATAATTTGTCAAAAGGTAGAGAGACTCATACTCATAATTTTCAGAGCAGCTTCTTTCACTTTGGAGGGTAACTAGACTCAATTTAATTGCAAATGGGCTGCGTGGTCACAGGAACAAGGGGAGGAAAAGCAGTGAGAACACGTGGCATGGGATTCATCCAAGCTTTGCCCAAAAGAAAGGATTCGGGTTCCATCTTCCCTGGGCCAATTCCTGGTTTCTGGTCTCACTTCACAGCTACTCAGTGTGGATTTTCGGAGATAAAGCAACATTTAAGGCTACAGGAAGAACTTTATTTAAGTCCACCAGTTCCACACACATGGAATGACACCCCCATGGAATCACACTCATGGAATCACACCCATGGAATCACAGAGATGTGAAATCACACCCATGAAATCACACACCCATGGAATCACACATGTGGAATCACATACAATTTTCAAAGGGTTTATCTTATAATTTCAGAGGTTCCCTCTGTTTTCTCGTGTTCCTTTCAGCACACCAGATACAGTTCAGGATATTCCTGTGTTTGCTCTCAACGTGTGGGTTCCATTTCAACAGTATTTTATTCCTAAATGAAAATGGGTGTTAAAGAAAAGAGACCTGAATTTTCTAAAGCAAACAAGAAACGGATGATTATGAAAAAAGTGAAAAATGAAGCTTTCTGCATTTGCTGAGTCTCCCCAAATCTCTAGCACTGCAGAGAAGTTTTTGGCTGTTTAATCAACCCATGGAGACTTGGCAGGTCAGGAAAAATGGGGCAGAAACCTCAAGAGAAAATGTTCTTTATTGACATTTCTGAGTCTGATGCAAGAACAGTTGCATAAAGATGAGAAATGACAAGGGAAAAAGAATATCCCAACATTCCCCACCACTGCTGAAGTTTCATTTCAGTCTCTCCCCAGATCTACATTTCCAACTTCCTAAAAACCTGAGCTATTTAAATCACCTCATTATATATTTAACTCTTCTGCCATGTGTGATAAAAACAACCAACACTCTTCTTCCAACGTCTTGGGGCCCTTCTTGGAAATGAACACAAGGCAGCAAGATCTCATCAAGAGTTTTAGTCTCACCCCAGCTCTGGGAATATGAAATAACTCCTCGTATCCAGTCTAAGCAGACAGTTCTTTCCCTCTCCGTGAGGGCTCCTGAGCCTAATTAGGGGAATAAACAGAGAGGGTTTTGGTGGGAAGAAGATTCTGCTGCCAGGGCTGGTGCCAGAGCCCAGTCCTGCGTCACCTTAACTCCCCTCCACACCTGGATGACACCCCTGCCCCACTGGCATGTCTATAAACAAGGCATTTCCCATTTTTTCCAAGTTTTCCCCGTTGTTCTGCCACTCCTACACATGGACAATATTTTCCCTTAACTCCCTTTTCCACCTGGGGCTTCCCTGGTTCTAAGTTTGCCTCCTCTGCCTCCTCTTGGCTTCCTACTTCTGTCTCTGCCTTCCTGTCCCAATCCTGGATAACCCCTTCCCTCTGTCCCAGCAGCTGCACCTTCCCTTGTTTCTCTTGGGATTATTGAAAGTTATGGATTATCTGTGAATTCCTTTGGTTTTAGAGAAAGAAATGCTGTTTGAGTTCAAGCTGCCACCTTCTTATCTCCCTCACCCCTCCCAGCCCCATGATTTGCTGGATATTTATCATGAAGGATGGAATTTTAGGGAATTTTATGGGAATCTGCAGCCGAGCAGGAATGTCCCACTAAAATCAAAAGGTTCCTCATGCCAAGAAGAACCTCAGTGCCCAGGAGTGAGGAAATTGTGAAGAAACCACCCCCAGCCTGACCAAGAGCAGGACACAGGGAGCAGTTTCCACAACCAAGGGCTTCCAAATCCCTGCTCCAGAGGTGATTTCTGCACACCCACATTTCTTGTCAGCCCCTCCTGCCCTGCCTCCCCTGGCTCTGAAATCCAGGGACAATTCCTACTGATTTTTAAGAAGCTTCTCCTTGCCTCCACTCCAGTGCTGGAACTGCCCAGCTCTGGAACTTCTCCATCCTCTACTTTCTTTTTTTACATTGCCAGGCTGTTCTGGAGGCACAGCCTTCTAATTTATAAGTTTGTCCTACAAAAAATAAATAAATAAAAGCAAATTGGAACCATTTGTAGCTAGAGCTAGTCAGTATTTACGCCTCACAGTTGGCAGCATCTCCTTCCCGTTGCTATTCAATGGTTTGAATCTCTTCAGAAATGGGTAATAGAATTTCCTCTTTAATCCAGTCAGAGCTGCAAAGCATCTGAGGACCTCACTGGCCAAATGCCCCCAGAGAAGGGTTGATGTTGTAGTAACACCGTGATCATCCATCAGACAGTGGATGTGAATAATGGCATTTAATGTGAAAATGGAGCTTTGCTTTTATGTTGTTTCTGTGTGCTCTGTGCAAGCAGGAAAGGCTAATGATGTCCACTGAGGAGACAGAGGCCATGATGCAGAGCAGGGGGCTGAGCTTTGCTCACTGTCTGGCAGGAGACAACCAGATCCACATCTTCAGACAGACCCAAGAGACATGAGCTGGCAGCAGGACTTGTGAAATCCAGCCCAGCTCAGCCACGGGGAGCCTCAACCCACAGCAGCTCATCCCTGCTTGGTTAGAGCAGGCAGGGGACAGGGGACAGGGGATGGGGGACAAGGGACAGGCAGCACCTTTGGGTTGGGAAGGGGATTAAATACCACACCTCCCATGTTCAGAGTGACTCCAATCCTGGGCTTTGGGCCCACTTCTTAAAGCACTTTTCATTTATTTCTTCTCCCTCTCAGCCTCTTCCACATGACCCAAGACTTCTATTTGTCCAGACTGGACCAAAGCCCAATTCTTCCAGAACTCTGCACAGAAAACAGATTTTAATTGAGCACAATGATAATAAACAGGGTGGTTTTCTCTGCCCAAGCAGCCCACAGGTCCCATGTCCCATCACGTTTTGGGGACACCTCCTTCGACCGCTGCCTTTTCCTCTCCAGCTCCAAACCTTCCTAAGCTGCTTTTGCTTCTCCAGTGAGGAGAAAGGGATTAGCTGTCATCTGGAGGAATGAAAGGCCCCAAGGTTTTGTGTAGTTGCAGCAGCGGGAGACAGCAAAGCTGGATTAAAAAATCTTGGCAATTTTTATTTCCGCTCCTTTTCGACAGAGAGAGAGAAATAAAAAGTAGCATCTCCACAAAAGCGAGCTGCTAAACCCCCACGGCGTGAATTGGCTCCGGGAAAATCTGCTCTAAGACACTTAACGGTGCTACAATAAGTGTGACAATTAACGAGGCCAAGTCTCCTGGAGAAACCTGACAAGGAGATGTGGAATGACAGGTCCCTGCTTTCTGAAAGCCTTGGTGGGCACGTGTTTGGGGACAGAGCAAAGGCAGGGAGGGTTTGAGGTGTGCAACCAGCTGGCTGAGCATGGGGACGTGTCCATGGCCACCCTGGGTGGGAGAAGTGGGGAAGGGGAGGGAATGGTGGCACTGAGTGACTCCTGGTTCCACCTGCAGCCTCCCCTCCCTCACCACCCCTCCTCTCCCAGGTTTTCATCATCTCTTCCACAGCAGTTTTGGCTTCTGAGGCACTTGAATCTTCCTTCTTGCTCACTGTGCCCGGGATTTCTTGCCCTCCCTGCTCTGCCCTTGGGGTGGGAAGGCTCTTATTGCTTTGGTTTCTCTTCTCTGAGCTGCACATCCCAATTATTTCCCTCTCCACCTCACTGCTCCCCAGACCTGTGGATCAGGTCAGAGGCTCCTCTGCAGCTTCCTCATTAATTGGCCTCCACCACTGCTGTTCAGTGCCCCAAACTGGACATAAATGGAGCTGGAGTCTCTGTGGAGCAGGAGCTGATCCCACACAGCTGGGGCGGGCTCTGCTGGAATTCTTCAAGGAGTGCCAGCTGTGCTTGCCTGAGAACCCGAATCCTCCAGAAATCCCATCAGAGCAGGATTTGGGATCAGATTCCTGAAAGATCTGACTCAAGGTATGGCTGCTCTGCACCAGACCCTGCCAAACCCACCCCAGGGAATGCTGAGGTGCTCCAAACACGGGATGTCTGGGCTGAGATGGGAATTTTGGGATTCCTTCACTTCTGGAATGTTGCTCTGTGGCAACAGCTCCCCCAGCCTTGACACAAGCGGAGACAATCACTTCCCTTCTCCAGGAAAAATCCACAAATCTGGAGAGGAGCACCTGAGGGACTTGGAATGACACACACATGGAATGGCATACAATGGAGTCACAAACACATGGAATCACACCCATGGAATCACACCCATGGAATCACACCTATGAAATCACATCTATGGAATCACACCCATGGAATCACACCCATGGAATCACACCTATGAAATCACACCCATGGAATCACACCCATGGAATCACACCCATGGAATCACACCTATGAAATCACATCTATGGAATTACACCTATGAAATCACACCCATGAAATCACACCTATGGAATCACACCTAGGAAATCACATCTATNGAAATCACATCTATGGAATCACACCTATGAAATCACACCCATGGAATCACCCATGGAATCACACCCATGGAATCACACCCATGGGATGGCTGTTGGATCACACTGCACCAAACAAGTTATTAATTAAGGAAAACCCAATGACACATCCTGCCAACAGCTGAAGAGCCCCAAGGTGTCTCTGCTTCACTCACACAAACAGAGGGTTTATCAGCCCTACACCCAACTCTGGCTCAGTGATTTCAGCACTCCAACCGTTTCCAAAGGGAACAGCATCCAAGATCAGAGCAGTGGGACAGTTGGGGAACTGCAGGAGCTTCTCCCTCCTCCCTCCCTGAGTGCAGGGCTGAAAATAAAGGTCATTGAAACCCCCAAAGTCCCAGCCCAGCTTTGTTCAACATGCCAGGCCTCGAGGAGGGCGAGGTTGGTGACAGTGCCCAGTTTAAGGGGATGCCCCAGGGCAGTGCCTGGGCAGGACTCGGAAATAGGCATTGCTGGGACACGCTGGGGACACGGTAAGGGAAGGTGACCCAGTAAGGTAGCCTGTTATAATTAGCTTAATTATTAGAGTGATAGTCGTTGTATTGATTAGTTTATTGCATTACAATCATTGTTCTGAATATAATTATTATAGTAGTTAATTAGTATATTCATATGTTAATTAGTAGGAAAAATATAATTATTTATAATTTATAATTGTAAGATATAAATAATTTAGAAATTATCTAATTACTGCTTATATAATTATTGTTAATTAGCATATCCATGTATTAATTAATTGGAAATATATAATGATTTGTAATTTAAAATTATAATTTATAATTTAGAAATTATATAATTACTGGTTATATAATTATTATATTAGTTAATTAGTGGATTCATATATTAATAGCTAATATATAATAATTCAAAATATATAATTAAATTTTAGAAATCATATTTATAATCTATACATTGTAATTGTAAGTTATTTTAATTATGTTATATACTATATATGTAATACATAATATGCAATATAGAATAAGTAATATATATAATAGAAATAATCAATTTTATCTTCTTGCAATTTCTTTATTATGCTTTATTTTAATATCATTGTTACAGCAATAGTACCTTGATCAGTAAAGCCTAAAGCAGTGTTGAGGCACCAGATAAAAGGAGATGAATTGATTTTCCATGTGCTTGAGGGAAAGAATCCCAAACTCACCCTGAATCCCAAACTAACATTAAACCCCAAAATAACCTTGAACCCCAAACTAACCCTGAATCCCAAACTAAACCCCCAGCACTGGAGACTCAGAGAAGTCCCCACACTCAGTGAATCCCAGAATCCCAGGAGATGCTGAGCTGGAAGGGACCCCCAAGGATCAGCCAGCCCAACCCTCAGCCCTGCCCAGGACCAGCCCCAAGAGTCACCCCCTGTGCCCCAGAGCATCATCCAAACCCTCCTGCAGCTCTGGCAGCCTTGGGGCCGTGCCCACTGCCCTGGGGAGCCTGGGCAGTGCCCACCACCCTCTGGGGGAAGAAGAACCTTTGGCTGAGATGCCCCCTGAGCCTGCCCTGCCCCAGCTCCAGCCATTCCCTGGGGTGAGATCCCTGGTTGGGAAGCAAAGGCAGGGGGGATATTTCTGCTCTAGAAGCACCTGTGCCCTCCCCTGAGCTGGGAGCTCAGACATGAAATGCTGGAGGCAGAACTTCCACATTTCTGGTGGATCATGGAATGAATCAGCCCCCGCTCTGCTCAGGGAGGCTGATGTGTCCTGCAGGCACCAGGCTTTGAGCAGGATTTTGGGACATCAGAGCCTCTTCTCAGACAAAAGTCACATTTCTTCTGCCATCCAGACACTAAAAGGCTGGGCATAAAATGCCTTCAAACATAGGACAGGGTTTTGTGAAATAATTTCATATCATTATATGTTAAAAGACCTTTAATAATTCCATATTCGAGGGACCACTTGCACTGATTGCAGACCCAGCATTAATCTGACCTTTTCCTATTCTCCATCCTGCAACTCCTCTACAGAGGCCATTCCTGCCGTGCTTAGGAGGTGTCTGTTCCTCTTTAAACTGCCTTCCAGATCAAAGAAATTTTCCATGTTAATTGTGAGATATTAAAAAAGGAAAAGAAACCCGTATGGAGATGGAGATTTTCCAGCCAAGCCTAAAAACCCACTCCCTTTGTGGGTATTTCCCAGAGCCATCACTGCAGTGCCAATCACCCAGGGCAAGAGGGGGCAGCATGGCAGCGAAAATTGCCTGGATCACAGAATCCTTGGAGAGGTTCCTGGGCAGCCTTGTGTCACAACAGCATCGCAGGGACCATCAAAACCCTTTAGCCATCGAGCTCCGAAATGACAGAGGAGCTACAAAGAATGATTTGTGCTGGGAACCAGAGGATGGCAGAGCCCATTCCACCAAATCTTGTGCAAATCTGCAGTTAACCCCCGGCTTTTGGCAGGCAGGTGGAGCTCCACAAAGGCCACAAATCACTGTGGAGAGAAGTTGATTGATCTGTAGGATCTTTGAGGATGTAAATCTTTCTCATTTCAATCGGCGTTGGACCTGTGGACTTTTAGAAGAGGAACAAAGCTGCCAAGTGGAGCTGAAGGAAAACCAAACAGCTCAACTCAATTACGAATTGTCAGGTGAAAACCACCCTGTCCAAGTGAATCCCAACACCTGACAGGTCCAGCTGTGGATTCTGCATGGAATGAGGGACATGCTGGGAGACTGAAGGGACACCTCATTGCAGGGACACCTTCCTGGGCAGGGGCAGAGGAGGGGCAGGCACTGAGCTCTGCTCTGTGGGGACAGGGACAGCACCCAGGGAATGGCTGGAGCTGTGTCAGGGCAGGCTCAGGGGGCATCTCAGCCAAAGGTTCTTCTTCCCCCAGAGGGTGGTGGGCACTGCCCAGGCTCCCCAGGGCAGTGGGCACGGCCCCAAGGCTGCCAGAGCTGCAGGAGGGTTTGGATGATGCTCTGGGGCACAGGGGGTGACTCTTGGGGCTGGTCCTGGGCAGGGCTGAGGGTTGGGCTGGATGGTCCTTGGGGATCCCTCCCAGCTCAGCATCTCGTGGGGTTCTGGGAATTCCCAGTGAAAGTTTCTGCTTTCTCCCTGCTCCAAACTACAGAGTTTGTAATGGAGAAGACTGTGTTGGGTCATCCCTCACCCAGGTCCCCAGTGTCCCTCTGTGTGCCCTGGCACTCCCCCCCTGGATGTGCTCTCCACACTGGGACATCTCAGCCTGGATTGTCCCAGAGCCTCCAGCAAATCTCCAGGGCTGGCAGGTTCTCCAAGGAGCTCCAGCAGGTAAGGAGAACAGAACAGCTTTTGAAATTGTCATTTTTGACCCCCTGGTTGTAAATACAAGCTCAGCTTTCTCAAGAGGAGGTCTAAAGCTTCGATAAGCTCTGACCTGCAGCAGGGAGGGGAAGGTGAACAAGCTGATAAGGAGAGAAAAATGGTCCAGGGTTTTAAATTACTACAGAGATTTTCAAAAGAGGGAGGAGGGAGTATAACTGAAGGGAAAGGAAAGGGAAAAGGGAAGGGGAAGGGGAAGGGGGAAGTCACTGATATTAAGCCACATCAGTGCAGGTTTTGTCACCCTCAGTGTTTGTGTCACCGAGGCAGCCTTTAAAAGCAGTTTCACATGCTGTGCCCTCCCTCACCTTGGTCCTTCCACCCCTGGGGACTCAGAGCAGTGAAACGGCCCAGCTTCTGAAAAAAATAACGAACAACAAATGCCTTTTGGCAGGGCTTTTGCTATTTTGGTGTCAGCTTGGTCCTTTGACCGCCAGACCGGCACTCGGAGCTGCCACCCCTTGATTAAATCCCAGCCTGCCTGTGATTTCACATGAAGGGACATCCATCCTTGCTGTGCCTCTCCCTGGAAGGGCCTGGGGCTCCCTGTTCTTCAGCTCCCAACTGGCAGCTTTAATGGGAACCCACCGAGCTGTTTCTCCACTTCAAATCCTGCCCAGACTTCAGTAAATGACTGCAGGTTGTGCTGTCAGACCTCATGCTTGTAAGCCCCTGGGGACCTGAAATAATCAGGAGGGATGAACTGGGACGAGCCCAGCTCATTTCAGCACTCGGTGCCACTCAGAAGTGACAGAGAGAGGAGACTGGAGAAGGTTTGGGAGGGTACAACGTGCCAGTTCCTACAGCAACAATTCAAGAGGCAGCCCCAATTCCTGCGTGCCACACAGGGCAGTGCCACTCTGCAATCCTGCCTGGAGGAGCAAACCTTCAGCTGATTGATACCTGATTGGCTCTGCATTGATCAGTGAAATAGCAATAAAAGGGCTTTCTTTGAACTTGGAGGGACTGGGATGCAAAACTGGTTGGTGCTTTCAAGGAACCTTTTATATTTTATTTTCATTCTTCCCAATAATTATGGCCAGGAGGGTGAAAAGCATTTGAATTGCATCAGACATATGCCATTGCACATGACAACTCATATTTTATAAAGCATTTCATAAGCCCTGCAGGAAAAGAATGCTCAGTCTATATTGGTTTAAGTGGGGAAGTCAACTAAAGGATTCTAAAGGGAGCGAAATGTGGAGAGAAAAGAGCAGAATGTTTCTTCCCACCTCAAAATCAGCAGAGTTTCAGGCTCAAAACTAGACCTGGAAAATTGGGTGGAATGTGCAGTGCACAAGAGGGGCAATCCTGCCTGGAGGTGACAGGGACACCCAGGCCAGCCCCATCCTCAATGTTGGTGAGCAGTTTCCAAGCTCTCAGCAGCCTTTGCAGGGAAGGATTTTGGCTTTGAGAGCCAGGAGCTCTCCAAGTTCTCACACACCCAGCAAGGTGGTTCTCCTGGGTGCCTTTGGGTGCTGCAAACTGAGAAACTGGGACTGCCAAGAGGCAGATGTTGCTGCCACACAGTTCTGGGAAAGGGATTGCCAATGATTCCAAAAGTTGTGTTTTCCCAAGCTTTGCTGATGGTTTTGAGACCCTTTTTTTCTGCTCCAATGTTCTGTTCTTTATCATGCTCCTAAAGAAAATGCTTTTGCAGTCTCTTTAGGGCTGTTTGTGCTCCTTCTTCTTGGATTTTGCTGGTTTATTTACAAGCTGCCCTGGGTTCACCCCATGCCCACTGGTGTGCTCTGTGCTCATGTCTGTGCTGCTCTTAAGCAGGATGTGATTGCAGGCACCTCATAAAGGGGCTTAAATTTTGGTTGTGGCCAGGTCAGGAGAGGAGGATTCCCTGGCTTTCCACATTTATCCTGCTGTTTGGGCTGGAAACAAGTGGATGCAGGAATGTGGGTTTGCTGTGACATCCCCCTGTCCCAGGGCAAGGTCTTTGGGGACATGTCAGACACAGCAGAGCCCATCTGTCAGAGCCAGCGCCCCTCTGAGTGCTCTGCTGGGAGCAGCTCTGGCTCTGGGAGGAAGGTAATGGGTAATTGGCACTAAAATGCCACCGTGGGAAGGCTCATTGGTGCCAGGCTGAGCAGCCAAACAGATGAGATCACTGGATGCCCTTTGCTCCTGGGACACCCTCAGTGTCCCCCTCGCTGTGCCCTGTGACATCAGCCCACACAACCACCACGCTCCAAGCCCTGGGTCAAGCAAGGAGCAAACAACTCCTCCAAACAAGCAGCTCCTCCAGCTCAGATGGGTTTTTAATGGTGTTCCTTCAGGGCTTTATTCTTCCTAATTCTCATTTTGCTCTTGTCCCAGGGGAGAGCAGAAAAATAACCTTCACATTCATAAGCCTGACATTGGGTGTTTTCATCTCCCTTTCTGAGCTGAGCGTGAAAAGTTCCATGTGCTGGGTCTTAGAGGAAAAGAAAGTGGTTTATTATTAGTTAGGTTGATAGTGTGCAATTAGAGGTGGAAGAATCATTATGTCAGGACAAATGACATAATTCCCACTGTCTGATCTGTGCCCTGTCATGAATCAGATCTTTTCCTTCCAGAGAAACAGAAGCAATGAAACCCATCAAAGGAAGATTGTCAGAGTTCACAGCTTTTTCCCTTATTTCATAATCAAAAGCCATTGCAAATGCTACAGAGGCTGTTAAAGCGAAATTTCCTGCCTGCTGAAGTGCACATCAAAGAACAGATGCTCAACACAGTGTCAAAAATGGTGCAAATTCCCCTGTAAATCACTTCTAATTTGTATTTGAGGAGGTGCTGCTCTGGGTGTGCTCTGGGGACAGGAGGGTGCTGTGGAATTTCCCAGCCAGGAAAGACTCTTTGGTGACATTTGTGATGGCACTGGTGACAAAGCTGAGGTTTGATGGCCATCTAAATGAGAGGAAAATAAACAAGAAGCTGTGAAAATGACTCAGGCTGTGAACTTTGGGGGGCAAAGGGTGCACTGTTCTTATGTCATTGGACACGATCCCATTTGCAGGAGTTCTGAGCCCCCAAAACGTGTAAAGTTGTGTTTTAACACCCCTAAAGGTGTCAATAATCACCGGGACGGAGCAAGCACGACTTTCAAAGTTACATTCTCTCCAAAGCTGCCACTCTTTGCCTCATTTCCAGCATCTCCTTCCTGGTTCCTTGGAAACCCAAAGTAAACCAGAGGCACGGGAAGCATCTTTCCCTGGCATTCAGGAGGAGTGAGAGCTCCCAGCCAGGGAGTGGCTTTCTGCTCCTAAAATAGGCATTGAACCCATTTTGTCACTTCTCAGAGCATTAAAGAGTTATGTAAAATGTCTGTGGTCTTCAGAGGACTGATAAAATCAGATGCTCCATCAATGTCACCTCCCAAAATAAATCCCGGGTGATTCTCATCTACTTCTGACAGAAACAAGGACTAATAATGTTTGGTTCAGAGCTGGACATAAAAGAAATACAATTAAAAAGACAATTATATCCATGAGGTTATCAGGTTTTAGGTCTAATAAGGGGTTTTTGTCAGGGCCACTTAAGAGGTTTTTGGGAATATGTAGATTTAGAAACAAGTGGGAAAAAATAGATGTCTCCTTTCAAGCAAAACTTCCGAAAATGTTTCTTTTTGATATCTTTTTTTCCTCTTCTGTGTAAAGATGAAATGCTGTCATAGGGGATGGAGATGCCCCATTTATC
Organism: Campylorhamphus procurvoides; assembly: GCA_013396655.1. Taxonomy (NCBI): domain Eukaryota; kingdom Metazoa; phylum Chordata; class Aves; order Passeriformes; family Dendrocolaptidae; genus Campylorhamphus; species Campylorhamphus procurvoides. The sequence continues at coordinate 260,325 of WBMV01006663.1, read as the reverse complement.
CTGCTGCCATAACCCCAACTGCTGATGCCAACCCTGCCCACCCACTGGGGTCACCTGGTTTATAACCCCAAAACCTGATGTTCAGCAGTAAAGCTGGAAGTGAAGCTCAAGAAGGAATTCTCTGTCCTGCCTGGTTAATTGTCCCCAAAATTCCAGTGGCCAAAGGGACTGGTGAAACCTTCCACCAGCCCAGCTTGCTCCCAGCCCTGTCCCACCTGCCCTTGGCCACTCCCAGGGCTGTCATTCCCCGACCTCTCAGCCACCTTTGTCCTTCTGTCACCTTTAAAATCCAGAGGACACGGATTAAAGTTCACCATTTCTCCTCCCGGCCCCCTTTTGACAGCCAAGGTCACCTCTTTCCACGGATTTGAGATCCCAACATGGACACAGGGAAGTCTCGGGGATGGAGCCTCTCTTGGAGGATGGATGGGAATGGGGAGGTTAATTAATGACTCCTGAACTGATTGACACTCAATTTTAACACGTCTCTTGTTCTTGTATTGCCCAACTGAGCTCTCAGTCACGTTGCATCTTTAGGATTATTACTTGGAATGCAATTGGAACTGCTGAGGTTTGGGAAATCCTGCTAGCCAGGCATATTTTTATTTAAAGAGAAAAGAAAAAGGACATGAAAAGAAGTAGGAAAAAGCCTTGTAAGCGTAAAGGAAGCTTAAATAATCCAATGCAGGAAACACAGGGAAGAGATAATTGGAATTGGGGGCTGTAGGGAAGTATTTTCATCAGGACTTTACCAAAGGTTTCACACATGATCGGGATTTTTACAGGGAGACAGAGGGACTAAGAGTTGCAGCCCTGGTTGTGTCTGTCTGTCCTAGCCCAGCCTGAGGGTTTAGGATCTGGGGGTTTATTTATATCCTGCCCCAAACTTCCTCCAGTCACCACTCGGGCCACAACAGCTGTTCCTAAAGCAGTTTTCCTTGGAATTCCAGGCATTTATCACCGGAAAATGCTCCAAACCCTCGAGCTTAGTAACATCCTGACCTTGCTGAGGACATCCCACCGTGTTGGGGTTGCTGTGCTTCAATCCCAGGGTGTCAATAGGGCCAGCAGTCCCTGCCCTGCTCGGAGTGCCAACCCCTCGTGTTTTTGGGAATGCACAGCACCTCTCCCAGCTGCCAGGGCCCTGGATATGCCAGGGTACAATAATTAACACGAGTGGCACCCCCTCTGTGCTTCTCCTCACTGAGTGGCACCTTAATCGCAGGGAGGGGAGATCACCCGCCCCTTAATTGCCGCTATTATTAGGAAAATCCACCCCTTCCCAGCTCCTTCTATTCCCAAAGGAAGAGGAGAAGATCACTTTGTGTTCTCTGCCCCTGCCCTGCTCCATCTGACAGGTCCTGGAGGTGCCAAGTGTCGCTCAGAGCCCCCTCCTGTGCCCCCTTCCAGCTGAGCGGGCTTGGACAAATTGTGCTTAGCTTTTAATGCTTTCCTATAACATGCTTGATTAAAAACCTGCCGAAATTCCCCACCTAATGAACCTTAAACTTTCACATGAGATCCATTAATTCCAGGGGTCCCAGCGGTGTGCTGGAACGGGAACGTTTCTCCTGCCATATTAATATGAAAATGAGGGGTTGCTGTAAGAACTAAAGGAAAAGAACAGACAAATAATAGGACTCTGTTGCCAAAGCTGTTGTGCCTCTGAACGAAGTCGCTGTTTTTTGTTTCCTCTGGTTAATTGATCAGGTGGCTGCAGCAGCAACAGCCCCCCAAAGGCACTGCTGGACCACGCAGGGGTGCTGGGGGAGCAGCAAGAAGGGATGGCTTTGGCTTTGCCATCGGGGCTGAGATGAACGTGGGGGGAAAGACAGATGGGTGGATTTGCTGTTCATTAATATTGCACCGAGCTGCTCTTTTAGGATTCATGGCTGTTGCATTTAGATTTATAAGGAATCACTTGTTTGATTTATAAGGAATCACTCATTTATAAGGAATCACTGATTTATAAGGATTGCAGACATGGCTAAGGGTGCTGCACGTGGCCAGTTTGCTCACAGGAACATGGAATCTTGGAATGGTCTGGGTTGGGAGGGACCTCAAAGGTCATAGGAAGGGACACCTTCCACCAGTCCAGGGTGCTCCAACCTGGCCTTGGACACTTCCAGGGATCCAGGGGCAGCCACAGCTTCTCTGCCCAACCTGTGCCAGGGCCTGCCCACCCTCCCAGCCAACAATTTCTTCCCAATATCCCATCCATCCCTGCCCTCTGGCAGTGGGAAGCCATTCCCTGTGTCCTGTCCCTCCAGGCCTTGTCCCCAGTCCCTCTCCAGCTCTCCTGGAGCCCCTTTAGGCACTGCAAGGGGCTCTCAGATCTCCCTGGATCCTTCTCTTCTGCAGGTGAACCTCCCCAGCTCTCCCAGCTTCAGGACTTTCCTTTTAAATTTCATACGGATTGTGGCACTGATTGTTTACTCTGCAGTCCCATAAACATTTGTATTGTCACAACAGAGAGAAACACTGAACAGGGTGAGAGGTGGGGCAGGAAAAGCACTTTTAAAAGAAGCTGGCAAGAAAAACCTTAAATATCCTCTTAGCTGTGCAACACCCCTGCTGCTGCAAAAAGGCATCAAGGCAGATCCAGCCCTCCCAGAATGACCCCCTGAGCAAGCTGAGATGGACATGGGAATGTCCACATCCCTTCACACCCACGTCAGCTCCTGCTGTGGGCTCCCAGTTGATGGTGTGGGCAAAGGTGCCCTTCCTGGGGCAGCAGGAGATGGTCACACTCCCTTGGATCTCCTTTGTGCCGCCTGGAGTGAGGCCAGGACAGCCTTTTCTCACCAAACCCAAACTGGGCAGGTGGAGTTCAGGCCAACCCTGCTGGCCTCAAGCTCAGCTCAGGAGCTCCTCTCCTTCCTCCTTCCACCATCACCACCAAGACATGGGCAGGTGGTGAACATGGTGGTGTCCAGCCGTGCTGCCTGAAGATGTCATGCACAGAATCAGGGGGTCACTGAGGCTGGAGGAGACCTCCAAGCTGCCTCCAGCACCCTGACGTGCCCAGCCTCACTTATCGGTGCCCACCAAGTGCTGGCGGGTGTTTAGAATCTCATTACAGGGTCATTACTGCACAGTCCATGGGAAATGGATTACAGATTCCTCCGGCAGCCAGGCAAAAGCCTGTTAATTAGCTAATTACTGCCCGGCTTACATTGCAAAGGCTCGAACTCTCACTTCATATTTCACGCCTTTTCCCCTGGGATAATGGGCACACATCGCCCTCGAGCTCTGCCTCTCCCAGGCTGGACAGATGCCCAGCTGCCAAGATGATCCCCTGGAAACAGGGGCTGGTGCCCCTCCCTTTGCTCTGGAGACTCCTTGAAATCTTTGCCAACCCCTTTTCTCTTCTTCCACCTCTCCTGACAAGCACAGAAAGAGGAGCTCTGTTGGTTTTTCTGCATCTGGCTGCTGCGCCCTTTATGGAGCTCCTCTTGGCTTTGCTCCATCCCTCAGGAATGTTGGATTCCATCCCCTCTGGGGTGGGCACAGGCTGAGCTGGCATTGCCATCAGGGGCAGAGCAATGCTGGGTTTACCCCACCTGGAACCCTGGCAAGGAAATGAAAGTGTTCAGCATCACTCAGAGGCAAATCCCAACTTCTGCAATGTCACATTTCCACAAGTTCTCCATTTTTGGGTGTTCCTGGGCCTGACTGGTGTCAGTGCCCGCAGCCAGGGGTTCACCTGGCACTGCCCATGGCCCATCCAAGGCCTGAGACTAACTGGGCTAAACCTGAGCTTGGTGTCTGCAGGGTGGCAGGGACCAGCACTGAGGGCAGAGCCGTGGTCATTCCCTGCCAGGGACCTGCTCAGCCTGGAGAGGAGAAGGCTCCAGGGAGACCTGAGAGCCCCTTGCAGAGCCTGAAGGGGCTCCAGGAGAGCTGGAGAGGGACTGGGGACAAGGGATGGAGGGACAGGACAATGGGGAATGGCTTCCCAGTGCCAGAGGGCAGGGATAGATGGGATATGGGGCAGGAATTGTTGGCTGGGAGGGTGGGCAGGCCCTGGCACAGGTTGGGCAGAGAAGCTGTGGCTGCCTCTGGATCCATCCCTGGAAGTGTCCAAGGCCAGGCTGGAGCACCCTGGGCTGGTGGAAGGTGTCCCTGCCCATGGCAGGGGGTGGAATGAGATGATCTTTACCATCCCTTCCAACCCAAACCATCCTGTGGTGCCACCACCTTGCTGGGTGCCATCTCCTCCTGCAGCTGGGCAGGAGTTTCCCCCACCCTGATGCCCTCAGGGCTCTCAGTCCCTGGGGCTCCTTTTCTGGGGTCCTTTTTTCACTTCTCTTAGTCCTGCCATTGATTTGCTGCTTTTCCCCAAACTTCAGGGGGGCTCAGGGTTGTTAGAGAGGGTGAACCCTGCAGTGGGAGTTTCAGCCTGGCAGTTTCAGAGGTTTTTCCAAAGCTGGCCTGGTCCAAATACATGAAAGGTCACGAAGTCCCCGTGATACAGCTGAGTTTTATGTGAAATATTTGCTATTGTCTCATTCCTGTAGATAAGGATTTAGTGATTGGATTGCTGTTCTCTGGCCTAAACACTGTAAATATTCTCACATTGCCGTGGTGGGGACCTGCCTGGGCTGATGGTGCACAAAGGGTGATTTATTCATTAGCCAGATATGTAATTCTTTGATTCCTTTGTTTAAAAATGTTTCCACAGTGCTGTCAGAACCCACAACAACGGAGGCTGTGATTTATCACTCACACAGCTCTAACCAAAGGGAAGTTTATTAAAATGATCCAACAACCGAACCCACGCTCCTCTCACTCCTTCTCCAAAAGGAATTAAAGCAGAAGAATGGAATTAACTCAATGAGCTCCTCAAAGCACAAGAAGATATGGAGGGAAAAGGGGAGAGACAGGAAAAACAATGAAACTGGAGAGGAATAAGAAGGAAAACACCAGCCAGGTGTGTAGGAAAGCTCAGTGCCAGCTCCAGTGAGGGGTGGATGCAGCTGGAAGGGCAGTTTTCATCTCAGGGCTCTGTCAGAGCCAGCAGTTGTTGGAGGCACAGGAGTGTTTGCCTTCATCTCCTTCCTGATAATCCCTATTTCAGCAGAGGTGCCATCCTCCCACAGGAACCCTCACATGGACTGAGGGGAAGCTTCAGGGAGCAGGACAGACCCCTCCTTCCCCCTGGGCTGGACCCTTTCCAGCACCCCCTGTTCCCTCTGCAACACTGGGGGCAGAATTGGAGCTGCTCTCTCATTTCTGTGGAGCTCAGTGACTCCAGCCCTTCCTTCAGTGATTCCAGCCCTTCTTTTAGTGATTCCAGCCCTTCCTTCAGTGATTCCAGCTCTTTCTTCAGTAATTCCATCCCTTCCTTCAGTGACTCCAGCCTTTCCTTCACTGGTTCCAGCCCTTCCTTCAGTGATTCCAGCCCTTCCTTCACTGGTTCCAGCCCTTCTTTCAGTGATTCCAGCCCTTCCTTCAGTGTTTTCATCCCTTCCTTCCATGGTTCCATCCCTTCCCCACCCCTGTTGCCTCCTTTGGACACTCTCTAAGACCTTGTTTCCTTTTTATTATCACTATTATGACTTACCATCATTATTGGATTTGACTTTATTGTTGATTATTAAACTGATACAAGTCCTGCTTTGGTTCTCCCCCTGTTCCACCCAGGTGGGGTGGGAGCTGGAGGGGCTCAGCAACTGGCTCTGTGGGGCCCCATTTCCACCTGGGTTTAAAGCAGGACACCCTGTCACCCAGGGCAGAAGGGACATTTGAGAGACCCCTCCTCTCCTCCTCACCCCCAGGGCATGGAGTGGAGTGACCACATGGTGGGCAAAGCCAAAATGGGGAGCATCCCAAAGTTTTGGTGCCTTCTGATCCCCATCCCTATGGAAAAGCTCATCCTGTTGCTGTTCCCCACCTTGGGGCAGGAGGTTGGGGTCCCTCCAACCAGAACTGATAATCCACTGCCCAGGAAATGCCTGTCACTTCCACCAGCCCCTGCCTGTGTCCAAAACACATTATGTCAAACAGCTAACAGTGTTCTCATGGCAAAATGTGTTTTTGTCTAATACCTCGATCATATCTGCCAGCAAAATGAGTCCTGTAATCCTGTCAGAGTCCCTTGAAGCCCTCTGTCAAATTAAAATATATTTTCCCCATCTGCAGAGAGATCTCTCACTCTGATGGCAAAATTCATTTGATATGAGCCCTTAAGCTCTTTCTCCTGGAAAATCGTTGTGTTAAAATTCCAAAGCCACTTCGCAGAGAAATGTAATTTCTCCCTCTCTCCACCCTCGCTGCTATTGTTAAAGATTATTTTTTATTCTTAAAATAAAAAATAAAGAAGAGCTAGAACATTCAGACATAATAACAACGATTTCGCTTCTCAGAACAATTTATGTTAAAAAATAAAAAGACAGGGAGAATTGCAAGGCCTCTTTTTAAAGTCCATGTCGAGGCCAGAAGGGTTAAAGAAGAAGAAGAAAAGATCTGCCAAAGAACAGCAATAAGAGCAGCAGCCCCAAGAAAGAAGTGCCCAGTGGGCAGAGGGCACAGAACCCCAGCTGGGTGGAAGGTGCCCTGGTCCAGCCCCATTTCCAGGCAGGGCTTGAGGATCTCCAGAGCACGAGACTCTCAAAGTAGAGGAGTTTCTCCTCATTTTCAGCTGGAACATCCCGTGTTTCAGTCTCTTGTCTCTTCTCCAGGGTGAACAGGCCCAGCTCCCTCAGCCTTCCCTCACGAGGAAGGTGCCCCAGCCCCTGAGGATAGAAAAGATGGATGCACAGGATGCACATTATTGGCCATGAAATTTATAAAGATAACAAAAGAACACTAAATTGGCACCAGGACAAAACGATGCCCCAGTGCCTCAATCATCCCCTGATCCTATCTAGGATTGATGGCCACAAGATGCCCTATTTGACAGGCACAGGGTTTAGAAAGATAACAAAGAAAGGGGAAATTGATGCCAAATGAGCTCTGGAATCAATGATGGGCCTCCCACAGAGTCCACCCCAAGTCCTTCCCTACGTTTCCTGCCTGTCACTTGGTCAATTATATCCCAAATAATCACTCTCCAAGCCCACGGAGTGCAGGGAGCCCTTCATGAACTCGGTGGGTAAATGTAGAAATGATGCCACATTGTGAAGCTCCTCAGAAAAAGTGTTTTTAAAAAGCTGAGGACATCATTTGGGGGGTTGTTCCTCTCCCTTCCCTTCTAGAAGCTTTTTGGGAAATGCCACTTTATAGGGTAATTTAAATACTAAATTCTTTTGCTTGGTGAGGTGTGATTAGTAATTAATTGCTGGAGGGTAAAGCTCCAGGGGGCAGCAGATGTGTTGGGATTGGAGTCTGAGCTTTGTTTATTTGGGGAGGAGATAAACAAAGATCAGGCTCTTTTGTGAGACCCCCAAAGGCTTTGGGTTTGTGTCTTCAAATAATTGGTAATAGAATGAAGGAGGAACTTCTTCCTGGGAATTGGGAACTGTGGCCAGGATTGCAAAACAAGGAGAGAAACCAGGGAGCACTTTCCATTGTGCTCCTTCCACATTCCTACTAATGGAAAAATATCTGGGGCCGGGTATCTGTTGCTTCCTGGGAAGGAAAGGATCCTGTTTTCTGAAAGGTTCTTTTTTAGGCATAATGGGAATAAAAGGGGTAAAAGAGGGAGAGGGTGAAATTCAGCTGAAGGAATTTGAACATGGACATTGATCTCTAGTAGATCTGATCTGGGGTGGGGGAAATCTTTGAGATATTCCTGTTATCCCTAATTGATAATTGAGAATCCCAGAATACTTTGAGTTGGAAGGGATGTTAAAGATCATCTCATTCCACGCCCTGCCATGAGCAGGGACACTTTTCACCAGCCCAGGGTGCTCCANATTGCAAAACAAGGAGAGAAACCAGGGAGCACTTTCCATTGTGCTCCTTCCACATTCCTACTAATGGAAAAATATCTGGGGCCGGGTATCTGTTGCTTCCTGGGAAGGAAAGGATCCTGTTTTCTGAAAGGTTCTTTTTTAGGCATAATGGGAATAAAAGGGGTAAAAGAGGGAGAGGGTGAAATTCAGCTGAAGGAATTTGAACATGGACATTGATCTCTAGTAGATCTGATCTGGGGTGGGGGAAATCTTTGAGATATTCCTGTTATCCCTAATTGATAATTGAGAATCCCAGAATACTTTGAGTTGGAAGGGATGTTAAAGATCATCTCATTCCACGCCCTGCCATGAGCAGGGACACTTTTCACCAGCCCAGGGTGCTCCAACCTGGCCTTGGACACTCCCAGGGATCCAGGGGCAGCCAGAGCTTCTCTGCCCAACCTGTGCCAGGGCCTGCCCACCCTCCCAGGGCACAATTCCTTCCCAATACCCATCCATCCCTGCCCTCTGGCACTGGGAAGCCACTCCCTGTGTCCTGTCCCTCCATGCCTTGTCCCCAGTCCCTCTCTGTGGTCTCAGAGCCCTCTGAGTTACCCAGCAAGTTCATAACACACCCATGGAAACCAAACCACTTCCTGAGGTATCAGATTTGGCCTCTTAACCAACAACCCACCTGCTCCAGGACTGGACAACAACTTTTCCCTGGGCAGTCTCCAAATTCCATCCAACTTTGCTCGTCTTCAGATCCACACAATCCAATGGATTTCATGATTTCTGAGGCTCCTGGGAGTGTGTTGGCTTTGGGTGCATCAACACCCTGCCTGGAATTGGGGGTGTGGAGAGCACAGCTGGCAACTCAGCACCACCAGACCATGAACAGCAACAAGTTCCCATCTCCTGTTCCTCAGCGTGAGGGGGAACAATATCCAGTTATTTACACAAGCACGCGGTAATTGCGGGTAATTACGTTCTATATTTGTAGATGGATCAAAATACACTATTAAAAAAATCCTCCCTGCAATTAGACACCTACACATGTAGCAGAGTTTAATAACTGCATCGCAGGAGCTTTGCCAGGACACCCATGGAGCAAAGTGGGGGGAAGGCAGGCAGAACACAAACTAAAAACAAAACACGAGGGCAAGAGAGGTTTGAGAGCAGGAGGGCTCGATGAGGAGGGGCCTTTCCCTTTCCTTTTTTCCATGGGATTGCAGGGAATTCTGGTGTTCCAGGGACCCTTGCCTGCTGCTGAATAGCAGTTTGAGGTTAGCCAAGGGTTCCTCCCTGAGCTCTGTGAACAAGTTCCTCAATAATGCTCCAAAAAGCAAGGACCATCTGTCTGAAAACAGCCACTCCCTTAGGATAAAGTTCCTGGGAACTGGGGACAGTTGAGGTTGTAGGTCCTGGTAGGTCCATCTCAAGGGCAGATGCTGCTGCTCAGGAGATGGAGGAGCCAAAGCCAGCCCTGTGCACTCCCCACCCCACCAGAGCTGCCTTGAGTGTCCAGAGCAGCCCTGTGGTTTCCTCTGCCTCTTTCAGCCTCTGCTTTTGCCAAAGAACTCGCAAACAGCTCAGTGGGCACAGAAGAACCCCCTCACTCTGCCTTCCAGAGGGTTCCTCCCCCCTTTCTGTCCCCATGCCCGTGGCCTGTCACCACCCTGGTGCTCAGAGATGTCATGGGGCTCCATCCCAGCCAGCTCAGCAGGATCATTTATGCTGAGAGATTACTGCCTTCGTTCCTCTGTGTGGTACATGCTGCTAATGGACCGTGGAAATCCAGAGAGCCGGCACTTTAGAGCTGAAAAAAAGCCTTGTCAGTTCAGCCACTTCTTTTTTCTCCCCTCTTTTCTCCCTATTCCCATTCTATTCCAGCAATAATAATTAGGATGGCAGGAGAAATGGCCTGGATCTGTTTGAGTGACTCTGTCCTGAGCAGCTCCCAGCACTGCTCCCAGCTGGGACCTCAGGAGCTTTGGGAGAGTCTTCTCACCACTGACAGTCACTTCAAGGGCAAGGCTGAACCTCCCAGAGCCCTGCTGAGTATTCTTTTTGTCTTTTCCCTTCCAGTCAGCTCAGATGGAGGCAGAGCCTGACCCCCCTCCTGTCAGGGACTTGCAGAGCCAGAAGGTCCCCCCTGAGCCTCCTTTTCTCCAGGCTGAGCCTCCCCAGCTCCCTCAGCTGCTCCTGCTGCTCCAAACCTTTCCCTGGACACCTCCACACCTGATGTCTTGTCATGAGAGGTCCAAACGTGCCTCCAGGACCGGAGGTGCCTCAGCAGTGCCCAGCACAAAGTGTGGCTTCCTTGGAGAACCACCACAATCCATCCTCTGAAAGTGCTGCTGCAGGTTCCCCCAGGAAGGTGGGGCTGAGTTCTGGGTCTCAGATGTCCACAGGCAAGTGGTGGGGACACAGGCAGGGAAAGGGAATTCCCTCCAGAGCCTGGGGAATGATCTGACCTCAAGTCCCTTCCCCCTGGGTTCATAGAACTTCTCTCTGAAGGCATCCCCTCTTCCTGGAGCCTTTTTCCCAACCCCAGTGTGAAAGGAAGCAGAGGGGTGAAGTTGCCCCCCAGGCAGGGTGAGGTTACCCTGGCCAGCTGCATCTGCTCCTGAATTTCTCCCAGAATTTCAAGCTTCCCACTGTGGTTCCCAGTTGCTCTCAGGTTGTCCCCAGGGCCAGCTGCACTGAACACCCTCCAGAAGGTGGGCTCAGGCTGGGCTCTGGCTTCCCCTGCAGGGATGGTGCTGCCAGGGACACGATACAGGAACCAAACACCAAAAAACTTCTATTTTTGCCTTTGCCTTTGCCCCTTTTCCCATGTCTGGAGCTCCTGTTCGTGAGCCCTGCCAACAAACTGTGCTGTTTCTCTCCCCAAGTGCAGTGTCACTGCATTAAGTGACATTTACTCCCCACGTGTTTCTCCTCCCTTTATATATAATCTCATTTTAATGTGCGTGTCACAGTTTTAATAAAGCAGAGTTCAAAGGATGAGCAATTATACAAATCTTTCATTTCACACATGAAAAGCGTGGATTTAAAGTCGTCAGCGAAAAAAACAAAAAGAAAAGGCATTTCTTTGATTCAGCTCTCAGTGCAATTACCCAGTGTCTGGTGTGGGTTTCAACTGGTGTAAATCCACAGAGTGCCTTTGATTTCAGCGTCTTCCACCTCGCGAAGCTTTGGCTCCAAAGTGGATTTGCTGCAACTTCCGAGATAAGAAAGGAGGTTGGAGTTTATCCCCAGCCAAAAGGAAAGCAGTGATGGTCGTGCCCTGCTCTGCTTCAGCCCTGGGGGATTTTTATCCACTCTAAACATTTTGTTTACCCTTCCAAAAAATAATTTGCTGCAGAGCTGTTGTGAATAACTCATCAGCCAAAAGGTGCACGATGTGATTCTCTAGGACTCCATGTGGAGGCTGTGGCTGTTCCCAAATTTGTAATGAGGGGGAAAAGCTCTCAATTCAGAAGGATTTCTCCAGTTCCCACACTCTGCATGGAGAGCCACAACCTGGTACAAAGCAGGGCTGCTCTGAGAAGCCATCAGTGCTGGGGAGGGGCTTCCTTGGGCTTTGGGAAATGGGAAATTCAGGGTTTCAGAGCGGAGTGTGGGGTCTCAAAGTGTCCATGGGGCATTCAGTGAAGTCTTCCTTAACCAGTGGGTTTTGTGAGGCTGAGCTTTCACCCACTGCCTGCCATCCATGCATCCATCCATCCATCCATGCATCCATCCATCCATCCACCCATCCATCCATCCCTCCATCCATCCCTCCATCCATCCCTCCACCCATCCATCCCTCCATCCATCCATCCATCCATCCCTCCATCCATCCATCCATCCATCCATGCATCCATCCATCCATCCATCCATCCATCCATCCATCCATCCATCCATCCATGCATGCATGCATCCATCCATCCATCCATCCATCCATCCATCCATCCCTCCATCCATCCCTCGATCCCACATGCATTGGAGGCAAAACAAACTGTCCTGGAAAGCTGCTTTGCCAGAGTGTGCAAAGTCCCTTGGCCAACCTGCAGGAGCCTCTTTCACCCTTGCTCGACCTTCCTGCAGCAGAATGAGGTGACACACTGGGGGGGTGTTAAAGGCTTCACTGAAAATGGCCTGGAATTGATAAATTGCAAACATCCTGCAGACACAATAATGAGGAGCTCACATTTGCTGAGAGCCTCCGATGAAAGGCGAGAGTGGAAGTGCAAAGCCTCACACTTCTCGTGCTGCCACGAGCTCCTGGGGGCTGAAATCCACCCACTGAGAGGCAGTGCTGTGACATCTCCATCCCTGGCTGGGCAACCCACCTTCAGGAGTGAAGGGCAGGGCACTGGTGGCTTCTCAGAGGCTGGAATACAACTGCAATCGTTTTAATTGTGCTGGTTTGCAGGAGGAGCATTTCACTTGATGCGATTCAGGCTCTTCTTGGAGGGTTTTGCTTTAGCTGGGATAAGTGAGTGGAAAAACCATCAGTGCCAGCATCTGAGGGGAGCAGGTGGGGAGGAGTGTGATGGGCACAGCCAGCATTTCCCTGAGCATCACAGGAAACTATTTAGTGCCACCCTTAGTTCTAAATCAAATTGGCCAAATGGCTTTGCTCACATTATCCCTCTGTAATAAGGATCGTGGCTGATCCTGCAGTGCTCCTCCCCTCCTTCTTGTTCAAGTAAAGGATGCTACTGCAGAGGCATAATTTTCATAAAAACATTTCAGGGAAAGGGGGAAAAAACCCCCTCAACCAACCCCAAAATACCCTGCAGAACCTTTTGCATTCCCCCAAAGAAACAATATTTCCAATGATGCAAATGATTGGAGCCTAATTCTGCATTAAGGGGAATTACAGCACAATGCAGAAAATTGGACTTGCTGGCATGGAGATGGAATTATCCAAAAGAAGAGCATGGAGATGGAATTATCCAAAAGAAGAATATGCTGCCTGGGGTTCAGTGCCTTTAATTCTCATGGGACTCTGTTTCTTCCCTGATTTCTTTGCACTTTGTCCTTGCTGAAGTGTGGGCAGCTTTAGGTCGAGTGGAAAGTTCTCTCCCATACAAAATGTGTCCCAAATGAGTTCCCTGAGAACAGGAGCAGCGTTGAACTGGCAGCCACAAACACACCCTGGTGTGTGGGGCTGCTCCAGACTCTCCATAATCCATAAATGCTTGGCCATAACCAGGAGCCAGCCTTGAACAGAGCCCCACACAGCCTGCTCCTCAATTTTTGGGGCACAGGTTGGTTGGATCCCTCCTGTTTTATCCAGGCATCAAGCATGTAAAGGAAATGTGATGGCCCAGCTTAAGAGGAAATGGCCCCAAGTTGCTCCAGGGGAGGTTTGGAGGAGATATTGGGAATATTTCTGCACAGAAAGGGTTGTAAATCATGGAGTCTCCATCCCTGGAAGCGTTCAAATAACGTGTGGATGTGGCACAGGAGGGCATGGCTGGTGGTGAACATGGTTGGTGGTTGGGCTTGATGATCCTAAGGGTCTTTTCCAACCTGAACAGTTCTTTGATTCCATGACTGTGATTCTCCCTGCTGCTCCAAGAGGAGAATTTTGTCTCTTCACTTGAGCCCCGGGGCTGGATGCAGGTTTTAGTTCCCTGTGCGGTCACAGAGCCTGGAAACTCAGCAGTCCAAAAAGAAGGGCCATGCTGGCAGCAGTCACAGGGCTCCTGGAGCTGCAGCCTCAGTCAAGGCACCAAATATGCCTGAGATGACAACACAGGGCCCTCCATCCCTCTTTTTGCCTCCAGCTCCTGGGTTTGGCCAAGCCCAAACTCCCAGGATGTCGTGCAGAGCATCATCTCTGTGTCTGTGGCCTCGCTGCTCCCGGGCACAGGACCAGGCTGTGCCCAGGGGGTGTGTGAGCCCAGGGCAGGGATGAACCCACCTGTGCCAGCTGGCATCACGTGGACACCTGGGCCCGTGCTGGGTGAGTTGGTACCACCCTCAGTCTTCTGATTTTGGAGATAAAGATGGATCAAACCCATGAAAGAGAGGTTTGGGCACCATAAATCAAGGGTGGACAGTGCACCCATTTCCTTTCCCCAGGCTGGAAGAGAATGGATTTAAGTCTCTACCATTTGAGCTGTTCTTTCTCCTCTCCTTCACAGCACCTCCTTAATTCCTGGATTTATGGGTGGCTGTGCTAACACAGATATACTCTGCTTTTTGAACTGTGCTGCTGGTTGGATGACACTTAAATCAATATCATGTGGCAGTTTTATTTGCCCAGCCTTAGACACAATCTGTCCATTGTGCTCACGCTCTTTGGGGCTTTAAATGAATGCAAGAATTTATAGGTGCATCTTCGAAGCGCTGCTTCCTTTAATCACGCCAGATAAAGGAATTCCTGCCTTATGTAAAGCAGGAGTGTCATCTGGTTAATGAGAAGATACTTAGCAGATGCAAGCTGCATGAATCCTTCATTTAAATCACTTCATTCCCAGCCCTCCTCGGACAAAGGCAACTGTGGACCGGCAAAAGAAATAAAGGCTGCCAAAAAGAAAGAGGAAATCTCCTCCATCAGGAGCGCTCTGGCAGGATGAGGGTAATTTTCATGGTTTGCAGTGGAACAGGGTAATATTTTATTGGTTTCTTCTGCTGGTGCTGCATTTCTTGTCAGCAGCAGCTGCTGCTGCAAAGGTCGTGGTGCCAATCACCCACTCAACAAGAAGCTGCAGAGATGCTGTGGGGCTTCCAGGGCTGTGGGAACATCAAAGCTGTGGCCAAGAGATCAGGGGGACAAATGTCCTCAGTGGGGAAATGTCCTTAATGATGACAGGGCTCATATCAGCACTGTCCCCTGGGAGACATTCCTTCCCAGGACAGTCCAACAGGGAGGTGCTGAGGAGCCCAACCTGTGGCCAACCCTCTCCTGGAGAAGAGCAATCCAGCTTTTGACAGGTTTCCATCTTCCCTCTTTCTAAAACCCAGCAGAAAAGCTGGTTACGAAACGTGAGCCGTGTCAGAGGCGACATCTGAATTCTGGGTCTGTTTCAAAGGGCTGCAAAGTGAATTTGCAAAGTGCTGAAACGTTCTGCTGATCGTTTCCTTCACTGGCAGGAACGAAGATGGCTCAGGTGTACCAAACCCTGTGTTTCATCACACACGGCGCTCGGAGCCATTGAAATGCTTCAGCGTATCCAAGAGCAGAAGCCCCAGCTCCAAATAGGCTCGGAAATACCTGAGGAGAAGAAGTGTTCTAGCAGTGGGAGAGCACAATGTAAACAGTCATTAGGAGATATTCACTATTGTGCTGTCTGATCTGCAGATGAGCCACTTTAAAAACACCGAGCCTGTCATCTTCCAGCAAATCAAAAGCTCATTTAAATCCCACGATCCACCACGGGGAGCAGTTCAAATGTGTACAGCTCCTGACAAACAGAGCCTGCTCTCTCCCAGCACAGGAACTGCAGCTTTCCAAAGCTCCCCGAGAGCTGAACCCACCGGGCTCTGCTTGACAGGTGATAATTAACTGCTGAGGGTGTAATTTTAGTGTTGATGCAAACTTGGTGTGCATGAAAAGCTGAGCAGCATTTGCATGGGATGGGAAGGTGTTCGTAGTTCAGTGACTCTCCTGACACCTTTACCTCGTGTTGAATGTGAATCCTGGGGGGGAAATTAGGGGGCAAATGGTGGGATTGTTGAGGTGTCCTCCTGAGTCCTTTCCAGCTCAGCATGTCCTGGGCTTTTATCATCTTCCCCATGAAGTTGGATCTTTTTTGTTGCCTTCAAGGGCTTAGGATGTTTCCCCAGGCAATGCTTTGGGTAAAGAGGTGCTTTGGCAACTCTACAACGTTTCAGGAAATGCATTTGAGGGCCCCAGGACAGTCCCTGGAAAGGAGCCCTTCCCTGGAGAGGCTCTTTCCAAGAATGGACATGAAGATTTTGGTTCAGAGTGGCCCAGGATAGAACATTGCTGTGCTTGTTTCGGAGAATTAACCCACAGTGTCGTGGGGAAATCGAGAAGGAAATCAGGATCATCCAGCCCAACCCTCAGCCCTGCCCAGGACCAGCCCCAAGAGTCCCCCCCTGTGCCCCAGAGCATCATCCAAAGCCTCCTGCAGCTCTGGCAGCCTTGGGGCCGTGCCCACTGCCCTGGGGAGCCTGGGCAGTGCCCCCCACCCTCTGGGGGAAGAAGAACCTTTGGCTGAGATGCCCCCTGAGCCTGCCCTGCCACAGCTCCAGCCATTCCCTGGGTGCTGTAAATGCTGCAGCTTCTCCTGGAGCCCTTCCCTGCTCTGCCTGGAGGTGGGAGCAGTGGCTGTGGAACGGTCCCCAGCTCCTTCCAAACCCTGTGCCTGCTGATCACAGCTCTCCTGGAACATCAGGAACTCCTGCCCTGCTCTTTGGAAGGGCCAGAACAGAATCCCAGCGTGTCCAGCCTGTGCTGCCCAGAGCAGATGATGCTGCTCATTGAAAAATGGAAAGTCAAATTACCCCAACCTGTGGCTGAGACCTGAAAAGGATCAGAGACTCATTGACTTGCAGATTCCCCCAGCAAACTCTGCTCCCACCTTCTGCCTCTCCAAACGTGCGAGTGTTGCTCTAATAAATTCTGACTCTCAAAGGTTGATTTTTAATGGGTGTGTTATTTAAACAAGGATTATTAAAAGCACGTTTCAGGGTTACAGTGTAATGGGTGATTATCTTCTGCAGAGCACGTTGGTGTCTGCAGTGATCCTTTGGTGTTTGTTTAACCTGCAGTGCCATTCTTATTAAAGCCACTCCAATGGATGCAATTCGAGGTATCCCAGCAAACTGCAAGGAAAGCAGCTCTGGCTGAATTCAGCTCCTTTCCGTGCTGGTTGGAGCTGTCTTTGATGTCACAATGACTTGTCCCAAAGCTCTGGAGCTCCTCCAGAGTCAATTCATCAGCTGCAGGGGGCTGTGGTCAGGCTCTGTATCTGTTAAAGTCAGGCCCTTTAAAGGCAATGGGATCAGCCTTTTTCTTGTCCTAATAACCAGTTCCCTGCAGGAGCCATGGGGGGCTTATGGGCAGGAACTGGTCACCAGCTGCAGGACTCTGGGGGGCTCTGAACCTTCTGGGGTCACTGTGGTGATGGATCAGCACCCTGAGACATCCCTGAGGGTGCAGTTCTGAAGAAATTGGAGAGGAAAGCAGTGGCAAAGCCTTCCCCTGTGCCCTGGCACAGACCACCCCCTGCACAAGGGGATTTATTTCCCCCTCTCCCACTTGTTTGTGCTGTGGTGGCTCCATCAGGAGCTGCCAGAGAAACATGATAGTTTCAACTTGCTGATAATGATGCTGTTTTCTCAGTCTAAGGGTTTTTTTTTTCCCCCACAATGGTATCTCTTTCATGGATGATTTGTAATAGAAGTTTCATTATGAGATCACAAAACACCAGGGAATATGTTAATGTGGTTGCCCATGTAATCCAGTGTAATATCATTGGAAAAAATTGCATTTTTGTCTGCAATTGAGGCAGCAAATAAGGAGCTCCTTCTCTTTCAAGATTAATATCCATCCCTGAATTAATACCTCCCTTCCTGTAATCCTGGGCAAATGGACCAGCATGTGCATGATTGATGAAGGGACAGCTCCATTTGCCATGAGTGATGGGACGGGGTTTGGATCCTTCCTGTATCCAGTCTGAAGAACTGGGAGTGCTGGAAGGATCTCAGCGAGCCCTGAGATGAGCTCAGCTGCTCAGAGATGGTGCCAACACACCAACCTTGTGGCTTTGGTTCCCACATGGACTCAATGATCCTGGTGGGTCCCTTCCAGCTTGAAGATTCTGAGTTCCCTCTCATTTCTTGAGCACTTTGAAGTCTGCACACAAAGGTTTGAGCTGCTTTCCTGTGTGTGAACAAGTTTTTGGGAGCTGAGCAGGGCCATGGCTCATTTCTGACCTCACTGGTTGGTTTGGTGAGGCCACCAATGTTTTACTGCCTAGCAGAAGACCTGGACTTTCAGCTAGTGTCCCCCAGGGCCATGTGCTCTCCTCCTGCAGCCTGGTGGGTGTTACACTGAAGCTCCTGAAGAGATTCCCCCCCAGGGATGGTAACTCAGCCCCCCTGAGCTCTGAACAGCAGCTCGAGCTCATCGATCGCTGGGCACACACAGCCTTGCCCATAAATTCTGCATCACTGAGGTGCTCAGCTGGAAGGCACCCAAAAAAGACTAAAAGGTTTCTTGAGCATCTTTTTGTGGTCCCAGAATTCCCCCTCCTCCTTCCTAGGCTGCTTTATGTGTCCCTAATGCAAATCCCATCAATCCACCGAGCGTCCAAAGCAGCCTGCAGGATGTTCTTCTGCATTGATTCATCCCTGATCCTGTAAGAACTCCAGCCATCCATCAGGTGGTCAGGGAAGACTTCATCCTGCCCTTGCTCTGAGGAAGCAGAGCATGTTTGAAATTCCTCATGTTCAGTGGAGAACCCAGCTGGAATTTTAAGCCTGGGATGTTCACTTGGCAGCGTCTGAAACGTGTCCAAACTCCCCAGGTTGCATCCTGTTGGCTCAGGGGTTCCCACTGAGATGCCTTGGGAGTAAAAGATGTGGAATTTGATATTTAAGGATTGCTGAGCAGAAACAAACCTTCCTAAATCTAATTAGCAACAGGCAGAAGTCTCCAGGAATTGCAGGGAGCTTGTTAACTGGAAGGTGGAAAATAAAAGGTAGGTCAGGGAAACAGGAGAGCTTGGGGAGTGCCAGGGTGGTTTGGAATGTTTCTTTGTGTTTTAGGGAAAAGCCTGGAATTCTGTACATGTGGGGACGAGGGAAGGGAGGTCAGGTCCTGGCACAGCCCCAGGTGAGACGTGAACACAACACAGGTTGGTTGCAGAGGTCAATTGTGACACCTCCTGGTATGAGGGGGAGAGTTTGGAAAGCTCTTTTAGACATGTTGAAAAACCAGCACAACTTTCCTGAGTGGTGTTTTTTTCCTTGCCCCAAAGTCTCCAGAAAGGTTAAACCAGAGCCCTTCCCTCCACCTCAGGATGCTCTGGAAAGGCCCAGCTGAGGCTGCTCAGAGCAGGCAGGAATCAATAACAAAAAGTTAATGAGAACTCAGAGAATCTGGGATTGAAAAGCCCAACTTTGTGAGAAGCAATTAATGGTGTGTCCCTGGCCAAGCTGCCACTGCAACGGGAATGTTTGCTGCTCTGAGTTATAATTTCCTTATTGAGCTTTCCAAGCTTTGCTAGTGGCTGCCCCAAACTCTCCTGCATTCATCAGGATCCATCAGCAGAGGGAACCACCATTGCCCCTTTTTGCCCCTCCTCAATTCATGTGCCTTCCAGAGCCAGATGGGTCATGTGGGTTCCTGCTTGGCCAGAGGGAACTTCCTCCTTGGAGAGAGCTCCGTATCTCCAAAGAAAACACAAAATGAGGTCATTATCTGCATTCTCTCAAAGATGCTGAGTGATTTTCAGAATGATGGGAATTCCAGTGGAGAGTTGGGACCTATTTTTGGGTAGGATGTCCTTCTCTTTGCAGTGCTGTGCTGGGTTGTGACGTAGCACTGCTAATAAATAGTTCCAGGGTGAATTATTTTGGGCAAAGATCAGGGAGAAAAGCAGTCTGGAACTGTAGGAAAGGGGGTGTTATCAGAGCAGATGATTCACAAATGAAAGCCTGTTCTCCATGCCAAGATCTCCAGCAGAATTTAGTTTGAAGCAAAGGGGAAGTTTCATGTCAACTTTCGGATACCACCCCCATGCTGAGCTGCACTCAGGCCAGTTGAGTGCTCTGAATTCGGTGAGAGCATTCCTGAATTCAGGATTTCAGTGGGAAAACTGCTGTGTCAGAGCTTTCCTTCTCCAAGAACCACTGGAAAATAACCCACAATCCAAACCTGTGTCAGAACACACTCCCTGCATCATAACTGGGGGATCTCAGCACACTTGGCAGAGCTGGGGGGCCTCGTTGTTTGTTTTAATCACAGAAAAGCATAAATATAGAAAAAATCACTGGGGGTCAGGATCCCAGAGCTGCAGAATCATGGAATGGGTTGGGTTGGAAGGAACCTTAAAGATCATCTCATTCCATCCCCTGCCATGGGCAGGGACACGTTCCACCAGCCCAGGGTGCTCCAACCTGGCCTTGGAGACTTCCAGGGATCCAGGGGCAGCCACAGCTTCTCTGGGAAACCTGTGCCAGGGCCTGCCCACCCTCCCAGGGAGGAATTCCATCCCAATATCCCACCTAATCCTGCCTTGTCTCAGTCTCAAGTCATTCCCCTTGTCCTGTCCCTCCAGACCCTTGGAAATTGTCTCTCTCCATCTTTCTTGCAGCTCCTTCAGGTCCTGCAAGGCCACAATGAGGTCACCCCAAAGCATCTCTCCTCCAGGCTGAACAATCCCAGCTCTGCCAGCCTTTCCTCCCAGGATGCCCCAGCACAAGCTGATGGCACATTTTTGGGCAGGGCCCCTCTCCTGGCAGTGCCAGCTGGGTGCTGAGCCCCGCTGTGCCTTTGGGGTGGCCCTGGCTCACGACCCCCCAGTGAGATCATCAAAGGATGGAGGAATCTTTGTTTCAGCAAGAAAAAAAAATGGCTTTTCTCCATGGCAGATTAACCTCAATGATTTTTGCATTTGGCAAATTACGAGAGAGTCGATTTGAGAAAGAGTTTCTGTATCTTTGTCATATCACGGTGTGAATGTTGATGCTGGGGCCCTCCAGAAGCCTCTGGATGCACACTGAGGTTTGCTTTTGCAGACTAAACAGCCTCACTTTGCTGGTTTCTCTCCAAATAACATGACATTTTAAAGGAAGAAACTTCACACTCTGAGCAGTGCAATGGACCGAAAACAAAACAAAAAAATCATTACAAGATATCCCAAGGGACCGTTTTGTTGCACCTCCCATCCTCTTCTCAGCAATATCCACAAAAATCCTTTGTTTGAGAACAATCCTCTGTGATATCTTCTGATTTCTGGTCCTTTTTAAAAAAACCTTGGCAGGACTTATCAAACATCTGGACTTCCTAAAAGAAACAGTAGGAGATGTGCTGGTTAGACAGTCCAGGCTTAATTTACCTGTCTCAACTTTATCCAGTCCCCTGTTTATACACGAGAGGAAACTCCTTACAGGCCTGGGGAGTTAATTTTGTTATTTGGGCAAGGAAATGACAGAAAACAATCCCGGCATCGTGGAATGGGGGAGGTTGGAAAGGACCACAGTGGGGCATCTGGTGCCACCTCCTGCTCCAGCACCTGGCACAGGGTTGTGTCCAGAGGGGTCTGGGATATCCCCAGGGAGGAGACTCCACACCCTGCTCAGTCTCTGCCCAGCAAAGAAGTTCCTCCTCCTGCCCAGGTGGCACTTGCTGGGCATCAGTTCCTGCCCGTCCCTCTGTGCCAGGGCTGGGCCCCCCGAGCAGAGCCTGGTCCATGCTCTGCCCCCTCCTGCGGGCACTGCCAGGGATGACATGAATTGAAAAGAATAAATCTTGTACTAGGAATGGACAGGTATTGAGCAACAAGAAACCTTTTCAAATACTGCTCCAAAGCCCTGAACTGTTCCATGTGGGGCTGCTCCTGTGGCTCAGAGAGAGCATTGCTGCCAATGGAGCTGGCATGGGACTCCTTAAATACTCCCTATTAAACCAACAGGTTTTATAATCTCATATTTAGATTATTTTAGAATATAGAAACATTTAGATTTAGGTTTAGATGAGATGTGAGGAAGGAATTGTTCCCTGTGACAGTGGGCAGGCCCTGGCACAGGGTGCCCAGAGAAGCTGTGGCTGCCCCTGGATCCCTGGAAGTGTCCAAGGCCAGGTTGGAGCACCCTGGGACAGTGGAAGGTGTCCCTGCCCATGGCAGGGGTGGCACTGGATGGGCTTTAAGGTCCCTTCCAACCCAAAGCATTCCATGACTCTATGATTTTATATCTTCATAAAGTTAAGAACGTCTTAAGGGAACACCCTTTGCTGTGTTTTGCCTATAATGAAAACCAAGGGGAGCTGGGCAGAGTTTGACATCGCCGTTGCAGTGCCCAGAGCAGGGCAGATCCCAGAATCATGGACTCATTAAGGCTGGAAAAGACCTGTAAGACCATCAAGTCCAGCTCAGCACCACCACCATGTTCACCACTGACCTCCAAAGCACCAGCCTGTGATGTCCTGGCAGATCCTCTGCACTGCATCAGCCAGGCAGGAGAGGGAACACTGCACAGCCCTGTCCTGTGGTGGGAAGAAATCCTGTATATCCACAGCCATCAGGAGCATCCCACTTCTTTGGTTTGGAGAAAAATCCCCCTGTTGCTCATGAATGTGTCTGGCTCCACCTGACACAGCCCCAGAATCCCTCTGGCTCCTGAGAATTCTTGTCCTGTTGCTGGTTTTACCTCGGTCAGACATTTCATGAGGCTGGGAGAGAAGCATTGGAGGAAGAAGACAGCACTGACAGGATTGAGTGAGATGTGCAGGCAAGGAGAATGTGTTTTATTTTTCTCCATCCTGTCAGAAATGATTGCCTTTCCTCGGATCAATCCAAGCATACTTCATAACCTGCACAGAGGAGTTGCTTAGATTTATTTTCTTGCCTTGCTTGTTCAAGCCTGTTATTAATCCCCTCGTCAGCTCAACTCACTGGAAGAAAACATACCTTCTTAAAGAGTTCTTAGGCTGCAAATAAATGCCTCATTAAATTAAACATATTAACCTGAAACCAGTATTTATGTCAAATTGACTAATGGGTGCCATTATGGGAACGCACACTGGAACCTGCTGGAGCTCAGGTGGTGGTTTGTGCCCTTTGAAACACCCCCCCAGCTCCTTGCTGGAGTGAGACAGAGGGAAGGAAGGGGGAGCAGACCCAGCAGGGCCTCCTGCACAAGGTATTTCCCGTGGTGTGGAAGATGCTCTCTGCTGGAAAGAACCACAGGAACTTCCCCCAGAGCTGCCCACATTTGCCCAGTCCCTCCTGGGTGGCAGGGGACAATCATCTGGCATTTGTTAAAGCAGCTTTGCTAGGTTTTTTTTGCATAAAACATACATTAAACAGGCTATTTCCCAGCAGCACAAACAGCTCCCCATCCCTCGTCCCAGATATGCAGTCCAACACCCTGCTGTGAAGTGTCACCCTTTGCAGGGACACAGAATGCACAGGCTACATTTTAGCTGGTTTAATGCAAGGAGATATAGGGGAGAAACCCAAACCCCACCCAGAGTTATCCTGGAGCTCCTGGACTCTCCAGACCATGGAGAATCCCATCCTCAGTCCCATCCTCAAGGTGTGGAGCAGAAAAGCTCAGCCTGCTCGAGCCTGGGAAATTTGCTTTTGTGGGAGAACTTGCCTGTTCCTCAGTTTTTCTCAGTGCTTGGTGTGCTCAGGGTGGGATTAAATCTGTTTCAGGCCACCCTGAGCCACCTGGGAGAGTGGAAAGTGTCCCTGCCCATGGCCCCTTCCAGCCCAAACTATTCCATGGTTCTGGGAACCACTCAGTGCAGGGACTGGGAACTCGCTGAAAACACCCAGATTCACCAGTTTAAAAGGGTCACTGGGGACTGGTTCTGTGCAGGGCTGAGTTGGACTCCATAATCCTTGGAATATTCTGGTTGTCTCCTGATTTCTGTACATCTGGGAACATCTCCCTCGGCACAGATTTGCTCCCACACAGGGGAAGAGCAAAGTGGCTCACCCACAACTGGGGATATATTTAAGAGCTCAAGGAGTGCAGACACATTTTGGAGGTCAGGGACATCCCCTGTGTCCTTGGCTACAATCCTGACTGACTTAGGGAGCCAGTTGGAGAGCAGGGAACAGAGCCAGGGTAGGAGCCCGGGCTGAGCTGGTACCCACAGGAATGTGCCTTCCCCAGAGCTGGAATTCCACATTAATATTCCAGGCCACAACTCCTCCGGCCCATCTTCCCTCCCTAACACCCAGCACTTCTCTAACCCACCGTCTGATTGGGATGCAGCTCAGCAAACCTCGTGTAATTCACCCAAATCAAGGCAGAAGTAGCCAGGAGGGGAGGGGGGGAATGACAGCAACAGTCTCATGCTAACGAGATATTGTCCTTAGAGGTATTTAATTGAAGGCTTCTACCAAATATGCTCGAAACTTAATGCATTAACAAGCTGCACACGACCAAAATGCAACGCTGGGAGTTGGTGCAAGGACATGGAAGGCTGAAACTGCAGGGTGTGAATGACAATCTTCCCTTTCCCCTCGTGGCAGGGGGGGTGACCCCATAAATTAGCAGTGAAGGGGGTTCTGACACGCTCTTAACAAGGTCCCTGAAAAGAAGCAAGTGCCACCAGGCACTTTGTGCTGCCTCCAAGGGCTTCAGCCTCTGATCGTTCCTCTGCACATGGAAGGGCTCATTAACATGCTCTGCTCTTCTAAGTCCCCACAGGAGCGAAGTGACAGAGCCACTTGTCTGAAGCAGCTCCTGGCACTGCCTGCAGACCTGGGCCATTGGCCAGTGGTGGTGCCACACGTGCCTGGCACAGCCCAGGGTGCCCCCTGTGCCCCCCAGCACTGCTGGGTCCCGTGGGAGCTGGGGGGGACCCACAGAGCTCTCAAAGCCTGGCCTGAAGTCAAGGACAAATTGCTGTTGATTTTGTTGGAGTGTCTGAGCAGCGAGCCAGAGCCCGAGCCTGCTGCTCCCAGAGTGGTTTCCCCTCTGGATCCCACATGGAATGGGCTGAGCAGAAAGGCTGGGAGGGTTTGGAGCAGGTGGGGGGTCAGACTGACCCAGCTGGGGGGTCAGTGGCACCCAGAGAGGGCCAGGGGGTGTTCTCTGGCCAGGACCCCCACTGCAATGGCCATGGGGTTAGACCAGCTCACTCTCCAAACTAGTGGCTGGATCTCAGCTGTGGCTGGGGAAAGGATTCTGATATCCCCTGATCCTGAGCTGTGCCAGGTCCAGGACACCTGTGTGGCATCCCACAGGGGCCAGAGCCACCCCTTGGCGAGGTGCCATCTGATGCCAGCACTTCCCTCCACCTTTCCAGGAGTCCAACAAAGCCAGGCTCCTTCTGCAGCCATCCATGGCATGTCCCCAGGGGTGTCCCCATGGGTGTCCCCTCCTGTTCCAGCACCCTGGGGATGCCACTGGAGGCATCTCCCATTGCAGAAGTCCCAGAGCAGCCAGAACCTCTGGGAGGAGAGAAATGCAGGAGGTTTTTTGGCTGTCCCTCCTGTCACCTCACACTGCAGTGTCTCCTGGGTTGCCAAAAGCTGTGGGACAGACAGAGGGACCCAGTGGAGCTGCCTGAAGTGGCAGGACATGAATTTATTCCTCAGTGAGTTACAACTCCTCGTAGTTGGCCAAAGTGCTGCTTTCATCCCACCACGGTTTCATTTGCCCCTCGCTCCCTCTGTGATTAGTCATTTAGTCCTTGCTAATATATCTCATTTCCACAGGCTCCAGGTGATGGGGGTTTTTTCATAAAAAAGAAAAAAAAATTGATCCTTCTATGCAAAATATCCTTTTGAGGAAAGAAATAACTATCTCCAAGGCCTAACTGAATTACACTCTTATCAACAGAAGGGAAATAATCCACTCGAAACATGAAATACAAGCAGAATGAAAAGCCTTTGCAAGTTGCAGTGGAAGAAGAACACAGTATGAGCCTCAAATAGCCCTGCTTTATCCATATGGAGAAATACATTTTTCTTGGAATCATTTCCTCTTTCAGTGTATAATGAAGTTGCTGAATTGCTCACCCTTCACCCGCCTTCGAACGGAATAAAAGGGAAATAATCCCTCTCTTTGCCAAAGTCCTGAGAGGAGAGTTTGGCCTGTTTAGAGCTCAGCAGGAGCACCTTCTGCAGATGCTGAGGAGAGGGCTTTGTTTTGGGGGAGAACTGTTGTATTTCCCAATTTGTGCTTTGGGGTTTAATTAATTCGCATTATCTGGACTTTCAGGCACAGCTATATAGATCCCATCAGGCAGGATATTCTCCAAATTCTGCCTTTCTCCGTGGCTTTGCTTCTCCCTGGGAATCAAGGAAGCCTGGAGGAAGAAATAGGTTTATAAATAAAAGCCCCAGTCCACATGGCTTCCCTTCTGGGCAGGTTAATTCAGGGTGCTGATTAAAGACTCTCCTTTCTGTCTCTTCCTCTCCCTCTCTCCTGCTAAAGACAATCTTTTACCCTCTCTAATGGAGCTATTGAGGCCTGTCAGGTTGGATCAGAGGAAATGTCTCCTTAGAGGGAACAGGCAAAGTTAGTCCAGTTAATGACTCAGTGCTGGGCAAAATCTCCAGCCAGGGCAGATTTGGCAAAGCCCTTCTCCAAAACCAGCCTTTAATTCCAGCCCTGGCCTGGTGTCCTTGAGCTCCCACAGGGACATCACCTGCACATCCCTCTTCTCCTGGAACTTTTAATTTTTATTGACTTTTTATGAATATTCCTTCCCATCCAGAGAACTGCAGAGGGTTTTGTGACCCAGAGTGAAGGTATAAAGCCTCCCTGTGTGGACTCTTCAGAATGCCCAATTCCTTCAGGAATTCCACAGTTCTGCTCTCCAGGAGGAGACCCAGAGCCTGTCCAAGCCCCACTGTGAACAGGCAGCAGATCTTGAATCACCAGCAGCTCGCAGGGTTTATTATGCCTACACCAACCAAACTAAATTCCCAGATAAATGAAACTAATTAAACACGCTGCTATAAAAATTAAAGCTTTCCTTGGTTGTTTAGGGGTATTTTTGGCTAGTCATGGTTTTTTTGGGAGCTTTGTTTTGCCTTTATTTTTCTTGTTTTGTTTTGTTTTGTTCTTTTTGAGGACTGCAGCAAATCTGCAAAGAGTTTTGCAAGCTGCTGCTGTTTGGGCAGCCTGCAGTGTTGGCCTGGCTTCCACTGCACGTGTCTCCAGTGTTGGCACGGGGTCTTTAAAAGGCTCCAGAAGAGCTCACACCTCTCAGAATGATGGAATCATGGAATGCTTGGGGTTGGAAGGGACCTTAAAGCTCATCTAGGTGAGCAGGGACACCTTCCACTAGCCCAGGTTGCTCCAACCTGGCCTTGGACACTTCCAGGGATCCAGGGGCAGCCACAGCTTCTCTGCCCACCCTGTGCCAGGGCCTGCCCACCCTCCCAGGGAGGAATTCCTTCCCCACATCCCACCCATCCCTGCCCTTTGGCACTTTAAAGCCACTGCCCCTTGTGCTGCCACTCTGTGCCCATATAAAACCTCAGCAGGGGATGGAACCCTCTGGTTTTGCTCTCCACCTTCCTTCCAGCACTGCAGAAATTGTCCCCACTTGGACAGGACCACAAGACTTGGGTCTGCAAGACCTTTGTGCCCACTGAAGGACTCCAAACCTGAAGGGAGCCCCTTCTCCAGGGCACACCCACCAGGCCATGGGGGCAGCTGGTGGCATGAAGGTTTTAAAGCACCCTGGTGAGAACCAGGGTCCTGCTGAACTTCATGGCACTGTTTGCTGTCTGAGGGCTGTGGAGGGGACAGACCTCTTGGGTTTTGAGCTGTCTGAGGTCAACCATCTCCCAGGCATGTAGTGATGGGACAAGGGGAAGTGGCCTCAGGTTGTGCCAGGGGAGGTTCAGGTTGGCTATCAGGAAAAATGTTTTGACTAAAAGAGTGGTCAAGCATTGGAACAGGCTGTCCAGGGCAGTGGTGGAGTCATCATACCTGGAGGTGTTCAAAACAGGAGCAGACGTGGCATTGAGTGCTCTGGTTTAGTTGAAAAGGTGGGATTTGGTCAAAGGTTGGACTTGAGGACCTCAAAGGACTTTTCCAGCTTTAATTCCTCCTTCAGGAAGAATTTCTTCATGGAAAGGGTGGTCAGGCACTGGGAGGGTTGGAGTGCCCAGCCCTGGAGGTGCCCAAGGCAGGACTGGCCGTGGCACTCAGAGCTCTGGGCTGGGGGACAAGGTGGGCATCGGGCACAGGGTGGGGTCTGTGGGCTGGGAGGGCTTTTCCAACCTCAATGATCCCAGAATTCTGTGGTCTCAATGGCCTGGATGTGAGGGGAACCAAGAGCATTAGCCCTCACTGTGATGGCCTCAATACAGAAAGTGTTGCTGGTGCTGCCCAGTTGGCCTTAAATGGTGTTAATCCCTTGGGGTTTGGGGTTTTTCTGCCCTCCCAGACTGACAGACACACTTTGGTCTTTGCTCCCCTGCCCTGTTCTGTGTAAATCCACACTCAGGAGCAGTGCTGGGCTCAGCCAGGCCAGGCTTGAACTGAGAATCAGCTCCCAAATGGCAACTGCTGGGGGAATTGTAAGCACTGGGATCTACTGGACAGATCTCAGGATGCACCAAAGGGAATGGGAGGGCATCAGTTCCCATCACTGCATGTTCAACTGCCCTCCCTGAGAGCTAAAAGGTGGTGCTGGAGGGATTGCTGGGGAATCCTCCCCACACAAGGCCAGTGAAACCCACCCTGAGTGCAGGGGTTTGCAAACTAGCCCAGCCCATTGTGTGTGCAGTGCAAATCCAGTGGGTAGCTCTGCTCCAAGGAAAAGCCATGGGATACTGGGATACACCCCCAGGGCTGCTGGGCAGGGATACTGGGATACTGGGATACAGCCCCAGGGCTGCTGGGCAGGGATACTGGGATACTGGGATACACCCCCAGGGCTGCTGGGCAGGGATACTGGGATACAGCCCCAGGGCTGCTGGGCAGGGATACTGGGATACTGGGATACAGCCCCAGGGCTGCTGGGCAGGGATACTGGGATACTGGGATACACCCCCAGGGCTGCTGGGCAGGGATACTGGGATACAGCCCCAGGGCTGCTGGGCAGGGATACTGGGATACTGGGATACAGCCCCAGGGCTGCTGGGCAGGGATACTGGGATACACTCCCAGGGTTGCTGGCCAGGGATACTGGGATACAGCCCCAGGGCTGCTGGGCAGGGATACTGGGATACAGCCCCAGGGCTGCTGGGCAGGGATACTGGGATACTGGGATACAGCCCCAGGGCTGCTGGGCAGGGATACTGGGATACAGCCCCAGGGCTGCTGGGCAGGGATACTGGGATACAGCCCCAGGGCTGCTGGGCAGAGAAATGGAGTGGCAGGGAAATGAGAACAGATCTCTCTTTACTCACACGTACAGTAAATAAACAGAGAGCTCAGGAGAGGAGGGTGCTAAAAAGCTGTGAAGCCATGAGCTGGGGTGATGGTATTAGTGCCATTGCTGACAGATGCTTCTGGAAGGAAGGAAACAGGGCTGAGGGCGCTCAGCACGGCACCACTTGGACGTATTTAGGCCATTTAAAACGATCTCGTTTGGCACATCAGCTGCACATGGGCCAGCAGTGAAGGAAGGCATCAGGAGTTTTTGCTTGTCCTCTCTTCATTCTGTGAGACATGACCTTGGGTTGGTCCTCGGGGTGCTTCTGCAGTGCTGAAGTGGGGAGAAAGATGTTTACCAGCACTTATTGACTCTTCAAGATCTGTCATCACGATATTGTTAATGAATGTCACTGTGATAACTCCAACACGCTGCGTGTGTCTGGTTTGTGCAGCTCAGAGTGGAGCTGACAGGAATGAGACGCTGGAGATGTTGAGGCTGCTCAGGGCTCTTTGCACCGGCCTCTCATTTGGCTCCTGCCTGAAGGCACAGCTAAAATCCCTGGGCATTAACCAGCTAATCCAGCAGTGCTGGGGACAGAAACTGAGCCCAGCACCGCTTTTCAAAGGCTTCCAACACCCAGGAGCAGGGGCAGGACCCCCGGGAACAGCTGGAGTTGTGTCAGGACAGGGTTAGGCTGCATCTCAGGAGATATCTCAGCACAATTACCTTCCAGGACCTCCAGGGCATTCCAGGAATCCAAAGGCTGAGCAATGAATTCCAGCTCCAGCTGGAAGGGCTGGGGAGCTGCACCCTCACCAAGAAATGTCCCCATCACTTCTTGCTGCAGAATTACATTTTCTACCTGTGCAAGTGATGCCACTCTGAGGTTTTTTCCCAGCTCTTTGGACTGAAAATTGAGAATGAGATAAAACTGCCTTATGTTGGTTACATGAAGTACAAAGAGGAAGGAAACAGGGAAGGAAAGCAGCTCTGCCTGTCTGTCTGGAGGGGAACATTCCATCCCATCCTGGTCCGTTGCCTCCACTGTTAATTAAAACATGAGCTCCACTCCAAACCTGAGAATTCGTGTGTCTATTCCTATAAATTTTCATTTGGAAAATTTATCACACTCTTGGAAGGGCAGGTCTTGCTGCCAGAAGCAGCCAAGGGTGTTGATGGATGCTCTGTCAGCTTGGGATGTGTCCCCCACCCTGTTCCCTTCCCACAGCAGTCAGGGAAAGGTTTGTCACCACCCAGAGAGTTCAGGGCTCTGTGCTGGTCCTGTCTGTCACTGCAGCTGGGCCAAGGACCAGGGGGACCTTTGATGCTCCTTTCCATCCCCTGAGGGGGAGTTTGGGAATGGAATCTGCTGGAGAGCTGAGGAGTCCCAGACAGCTGAGATGGGAGCACTGACCTTTGCAGTGCTGAGTGTGCTCTGGGGTCCAAAAGCAGCAGATGGGCAGAGTCACAGGGTCAGAGAGTCACAANCCTGAACCATCTCTTTGCCCTCCTGGGGGTTTGTTATCCCAGGAGATCCCTTTTCCAGCCCCACTGGAATGTTGAGTTCCCGTTGTGGAGCAGTAAAAGGGTCCCAGGTGCTCAGCCACATCCTCGCTGTGCTGCGTGTCCCCCCCTTCTTGCTCTGCCTGATGATTCCTCCCCCTCATCCTCACACCCCTCTCCATTGCAGCCATAAACTAATAAATCCGGGAAATTCGGAGGATGTTTTCTAAAACCCATTTGCTGACTCCAGCATTATTCAGGAGTTGGGTTTATTTTATTTATTTATTTAATTCATTTTTGTTTAGTTTTGTTACTTTTTCCTGACAGACAGAGCAAATAATGGAACAAATAGTTTGGGAGGTTTGTTTTCTTTTCCATTTGGCATCTTTTGAAGTGTTTGGGTTTTTCTTTTTTGCTTCTTTTGAAATGTTTGCAAATATTTTCATTGATAATTATATGAAGACAGCGAAATAATCACTGGAAATTCTACATTTAGCGAAAACTTAGTTATAAGGAAAAGAAAAACGTCAGTGGCATTCTAAGTAATAACTCACAGAACAAAAAGCCCACAGAAAATTAACTGCCATTTTTTAAAAGAAATAAAATCTATATTTTTCCCCATATTTTTTGGAGAAGGAGGCGCTACTTTTTCGAAGAAAAAAAAAATCAATAAGTGCAACCAGTCCTTCAGCTTCTGATTATCTCGTTAAGGGGCCCTTTTTGAGCTGCAAAGTACCTTCAGTTAATCTTGGAGAAACCCAAAAGGCTTTTCAAAGTCTCAGGGCTCAGTGAAGTGCCTGGAACTGCAGCCAGAGCTCCTCAGGGACCCCAACTGTGGCCACGGGCAGGGCTGGGAGGTCCAGCAGCCCCTCAGTGGCCACTGCTGACCTGTGGCCACCACAGTTATGGCCAGGAGGGAACCCTGAGCAGCAATTCCATCCTCACAGCCCCAAAGGGCAAGGAAAAGCTGTGATTTAATTCCCCAAGACTTCTTGCTGTCTCATTTCTCAGTACCTGCTCCATCCTTTAAGACCTTTAGGGTTGGGCTCTTCCAACTCAGCATATCCTGGGATTCTGTGACCTGAGGCTCAGGTGGCATCTCAGCCAAAGGTTCTTCTTCCCCCAGAGGGTGGTGGGCACTGCCCAGGCTCCCCAGGGCAGTGGGCACGGCCCCAAGGCTGCCAGAGCTGCAGGAGGGTTTGGATGATGCTCTGGGGCACAGGGGGTGACTCTTGGGGCTGGTCCTGGGCAGGGCTGAGGGTTGGGCTGGATGATCCTTGGGGGTCCTTCCCAACTCAGGGAATCCTGGGATTCTATAAACGACATGTTTTGTCCAGCACTGTCCCCAAGGATGACAATCCTCCCCCTGTGCCCAGCAAAATGATCTTTCCTTCTGCTGCTCCTTTCCAGCTCTCCTGGAGGAACCAGCTCTGATTTATGCTGGTTCTGTGCTCTTCATTCACATCTAAACAGAGGAGTTTCTTCCATTTGAAACACCCTGGGAAATGCTCAGGCTGTGGCTCCCAGTGGACTCCGACTCTGCTGGAAGACCTTCCAGACCCTTCCAGTGCCCAGGACATCCATCAGCATCTCAGCTACAACTGGATGCCTAAATTTATGGAAATAATCCATCCCTGTTGCTTCTCGAAGTAGGAATGGCTTGGGAATTGAAACACACGTTTATCCCTCAAACAACCTCTCTGATCACCTTCTAGACCCAACCCAACCCTTTGGAAGGGCCACCTGAGCCCTTTCCTCCTGAACAGATGGGGAGCATCTCCTGCAAAGGCAATTCAGACCCACCAAAGAGGACACAGAGGTGCTGGAAACACAGCCTGTGTTCTGAGCCACCCTGAGGCGCCAGACAGGATGAATTACTGCCCAAAATCCATTAAGCCTTTTATGTTCCAAGTGCTCGGAGGGTGGGAGCCACTGGTGGTGCTGATTGAAATTCCTGTAACCATATTCAGGGAGGAAGCAGGTGCCAGACACATGATCATCCATATGGCCAGCTCAATCTACTCCAAATTGATTAAGTTATGCTGAAGGAGCCCCAGAAATCAATCTGTTCAGGCTTGCTTGGAAGCAAATGACAGACTGGAGGTGACACGATTCTATTTTCATCGCTCTCCCTCCCGTGTGAGCTCATGGGGATGTGGCACCTCACGTGGCTTCTCCCCAGAGAATTAAGTTTGCAATGATAATAAGCTGTCGTTGTGATAATAATAAAACACTTTTCACCATTCTGGGGCACTTCAGGCAACTTTTCAGCCAAAAACAAACAAAATGAAAGCAGGGAAGGGTTTTTGTTGGGAAAGGAGCACATGTTGCAGTTGTAGGGATGGCTCTCTCTCCCTTTGCACTTTGCAGGGTTTAAAGTGTTCTCTAAGAGTTGATATCCTATAATGGTTGATATTTGCTGTGATTTTTGCACAAGGATCCCCACTCAGCACTGCATTGCTGGGATTTGCTATGATAATGTAATTATTGCCAGGCAGATTGATGCAATGCCTCGCAGATAAACTGCATTATCCCTCACCATGTCTTCAACTGCTCACTCCAAGCCTAAATTTTAATCTGTTTTATCATAACCGTGCTGAAAACATGTTAGTCATAGTAAGGCAACTCTTCTGCTCCAGAAGCAGAGTTTTAAGCCCCATTCCAGGTGAAAGCTGCATAGATAAGGAGCCGATTGTTGATAAAGGAATGTGACCTAATTCATTTCACAAAAGGTTATTCCTAGTGTAGAACAGGGAGATTCAAACCTTTACAGGCTCAGCCCAAGGAAATCAGTGGGAATTCCTCTGGAAACAGGAACTCAGGACAGATCTTGGAGCTCCTTGGAGCAGCTCTGCACTCTCCAGGGCCATGGCCAGTTCTCTGCCCATGTCCTGCCTTGTGTTATTAGAGCAGCTCTGCAAAGAACTGGGGTTTTGGCCAGGCTGTGAAACAGGAAAAACGTGAGAGAATCGCTGGAAACTCAGTTTGCAGCTTTGCCCCTTCCTTTGTCTCCAGGCACATCCCAACAATAGTGGAGCTTTCCTTTGTGGAATATTATCTTGCTAATCAATCTCTCCACACCAAGTTTGCTTCATCTGGATTTTAAATAATTCCATTGTGTTTTCATTTCAATAACAAATTATCTAGATTTGCAGCCCACAAAGGTGTCTTTTATCTTTGCCTGCTCATCCCCATTTCCACTCCACTGAAAACATTAACCAGTCAACATTATTTCTCCACATGTTATGTTTTTCAAGCATTCTGTGAAAACTGGGGCTGACCTGCTGGAGAGCAGCTCTGAGGACAATCTCTTGGTGGACACCGAGCTGTCCCTGAGCCAGCAGCGAGTCCTGGGGGCCAAGGAGGCCAACAAGATCCTGGAAGGCATCAGGAAGAGCTTTCCAGCAGGTCAGGGAGGGAGTTCTGCCCCTCTACCCAGCCCTGGGGGGCACATCTGGAATTCTGGGGCCAGCTGTGGCTCCTCAGCACAGCAGGGACATGGAGCTCCTGCAGCAGGTCCAGAGGAGGGTACAGAGATGCTGAAGGGGCTGGAGCATCTCTGGGAGCAGCAAAGGCTGAGGGAGCTGGGGCTGTTTAGAGGGGACCTCCCCATGCCCATCAGTGCCTGCAGGGAGGGTCAGAGCATGGACCAGGCTCTGCTCGGGGGGCCCAGCCCTGGCACAGAGGGACGGGCAGGAACTGATGCCCAGCAAGTTCCACCTGGGCAGGAGGAGGAACTTCTTTGCTGGGCAGAGACTGAGCAGGGTGTGGAGTCTCCTCCCTGGGGATATCCCAGACCCATCTGGACACAACCCTGTGCCAGGTGCCCTGGGCTGGCCCTGCTGGAGCAGGAGGTGGCACCAGATGCCCCTCGGTGGTCCTTCCAGCCTGACCCATCCGGGCATTCTGGGATCAGGTTGAGTTCAGGGTCTCACAGCTCCAGAATTCTGACCCACCACACCAGTTGAGCTGCTGGGAGTCCCCAGGGTTTGTGCAGTGGTTGTGGTTCCATTTCCACCCGTGTTTGCTGCTGCTGCCAAAGCCTTGTGGGGTGGGGGAACATCGTCCTGCCTGTGTTTTCGGGCTGCTCCGACTCCGTTTGTCGAATTATCCACTCATTCATTACGCATCAATTTCATTGGGCTTTCGGCCAATATTTTCCCTCAGAAATGACATGGAGACAAATACTGTCATTATTTGTCCAGCTGTGCAGCCCCACTGATGTTCTCTGCAGGACTGGAACCCTCCTCTGAGCTAAATACCCCCGAAAATGAAGGGGCTGTGTCTCCCCCCCGGCGCCTGTAGTGTCAGTCCCAGCACCCAAACCCTCAGTGCTGATTCAATACCCCCCACACCCACTTGGTTCGGGGCAGACTTGCTCTGTAATCATCCAATCGAACCTTTTTTTCAGCAAAACCCAGCCAGTTTCTTAAAGCAGAATGTTTCACAGGGCTGAATTTGATGTATTCATATTTCAGGCAGGGGAAAGAAATTCCCAGGCTGCTTCAATAATACATCAGTATCCTGTTCCCAGATTGTCAAAACAAAACATTTCTGTTTGTATTTCAAGTGACTTTTTGTTTAGAAGTATCTTTGTTTTCCAATATAAATATTCCTTTTAAAATTATGCAGCCAGCTTGGAACATTTCTCTTTCATAAAATGAAATATTTTTATTATCCCCCAGTGCCTGTTTATTAACACTCGCAGGACTGGCATTTATATTCTCACTTTTGCACTGTTCAGGAGCAGAAAACGAGCTTGCTAATGGAATCCACGACTCCTGCCCATTCCCCAGCTCTGGGGAAAAGCCTCTGGAAGAAGCTGCAGCAAACATGAGCTGAGTGTTAACACAGCAACTTGTCAAAGCTTTTCCTCCCCAAACTGGGCAAAAGAACATCCTGGTGTTGTTGCCTTGTGGCAACCTGGTGCTCCAGGAGGAGGAGAAGGGCTGAGCATCATCCAGGGCGGTGTAAAAACCTTCTAGGCTGCTCTGAGACAGCTGAGACAGGCACAGGATGCTGGATTTGCTGTTCCCTGCACCGTGAGACTCTGCCAGAGCCTCCCCTCTAATTTCCCCCCCTAATTTACAGCTCTGCTCCTTCTCAGCACTCAGGGAAGAGCTGTGAATCACTTCAGGCCAAGGATGGCACTCGGCCAGCCTGCTCCATCCTCGCTCAGGTAACTATTTCCCTGGGGGTGTCTCTTCAGGAAGGGGATTTTGAAAGGTTCATGAGATAAAGGGGAGTTTTAATACATATAATCCTCCCCAAATAATCACCTTCATTCTGAACCTTAATGGATAATGGATCCCCTCCTGGGCAGCTCCCTGAATGTAGATGACTCCAAGGATAAGACATTCCAGCCCCTGCCTGTTTACATGTGCCCAAAGCTGCCTTCCCTGGCTCTGATGCCGAGATTAGACTGAGATTAAATATCCTGGGTGTGTTTTAAGGGGAGAGATTAATTGAACTTTATTACAGGTTTAATGCTTCAGTCTCGATTTGCATTTTAAAAGGCGTGATCTCATCCCCTTGCACAATCCTGGGGTTTGTGTTTACTGCTTGGAATTGATTCTGTGTTTGATGGGTTATAATTAAAGTAGGCACATTAAGGATTTAATAGTGCTTCTTATTGTTAAGAAGGATTAAAGGGGTGTTAGCATTCATACTTTAAATTAATGGCTCTGATTAAACAAGGGCACGAGGGGGGATCATCAATACTGAGTCCTGTTCTGACCTTGGGGAATCACCTGGGCCCAGGACCTGCTCTCTGGGAGCCAAAAATCTGCTCTAGGAGGGCTTTGCACAGCTGGGCTTGACTCCTTTGCCCCTTGGGCAGATCTCCTGGGAAAAACTGGTGCCTGGGAGATTCCCAGTTTGTGAAGAGGGGCCTTTCCCAGCCCTAGAACAGGATCACTGAGGTTGGGAAAGCCCTCCCAGCCCATGGAGCCCACCCTGTGCCCGATGCCCACCTTGTCCCCAACCCAGAGCTCTGAGTGCCACGGCCAGTCCTGCCTTGGGCACCTCCAGGGCTGGGCACTCCAACCCTCCCTGGGCAGCCCCTTCCAAGGCCTGACCACCCTTTCCAGGCACAAATTCCTCCCCATGTCCCTCCTGCCCCTGCCCTGGTGCTGTCACTGCTCCTGTTTGATCTCTGACCCTCTGTACCAATTCACTGGTTTCTCCCCAAAGGTCTTTGACTCATTTCAACCAGGGAGTTGCAAACACATTCCAGGGTTTGGGGTCAATGTGGTGGGGACTCCTTGGAGTTTTATGTGCTGGAGTACTAAGGACCAGTGATAGGACAAGAGGCAACAGCCTCAAGCTGGGCCAGGGAAGGTTTAGGTTGGATATTAGGACAAATTTCTTCATGGCAAGGGTTGTCCAGCTCTGGCTCAGGACATGGAGTGCCCATCCCTGGAGGGATTTAGCAGCCATGGGGATGTGGCCCTTGGGGCCAAGGGTTAGAGGTGGCCTTGGCAGTGCTGGGGGAACACTTGGATTCAGTGATCTCGGAGGGTTTTCCAGCTTGAATGACCCCAGGATTCCTCCTGTCCATCATCTAATCCAAGCAGCAGTGATGGGCAGGAGTTCCTTTGTGTTGGTCCATGACTGCACTATGA
This sequence comes from Campylorhamphus procurvoides, assembly GCA_013396655.1. Classification (NCBI taxonomy): domain Eukaryota; kingdom Metazoa; phylum Chordata; class Aves; order Passeriformes; family Dendrocolaptidae; genus Campylorhamphus; species Campylorhamphus procurvoides. The sequence goes on along the minus strand of WBMV01006663.1, from coordinate 223,357 downwards.
ATGCCCAACTTTTCCCCACAACAGGCACAAACAAACTTTTCTCCTTCAAAAGCCTCTCATGTGCACGAGGAACCATGAAATATATCCTTGCTCAGTCATTCCTGGCCCATGTTGTGTTTTGTGCAGGATTCATCCAGAAATGGGGACAAATCTTCAAGACAAAGGGGGAAATCCAGCCCAGCCTGAGATCCCTGGAAAGGGAAAGTTTCAGGGCAGTTCAGCCAAAAGAAGTGAAACCTTTCAGCTTCAAATATGTCACATTCACTTCCCATCACGTTGCAGTGAAAATAAAATAGTGGGAGCTGGGGATTTGCTCAGCTTATCCATGTGGCTTCTGCTTCATACTCAGGGAATGTGAACTGGGAAAAGAGAGAGGAATGACTTGGGAACACAGCGAATAGCAAATGATCCTCTTTCCCCTGAAATTCCCTCTTTTCCTGTGAATCTAGAGCTGCAGTTTCAAGTCAGGAGGGTCTCCAGAGGCCTCTGGTGTGGAGCTGTGGGCTGGCTGGGCATTGATTTCTGTGGCCAAATAAAATGCAGCCTGGGAGGAACTCGAAGAGCTTTTCAGAGAACAAGCTCTGAGTCAGACCTGTTTAGGCTGAGGTAAATCAGGAATCAATCAGGCTTTGAAATCCATCTTGAATCATTGCTACAAGTCTCAGCTGACTCATACCAGGATCAGAGCTGGAACCAGGAGATCAAACTGGGGGTAAAGAGATAAAAACTGAGAGTTTCCCCATTGCTGCTCCAGCTGCCAAACCCAAACCTCCCAGGTAATTCCCTGAGCAAGGACAGTCTTTCCTCACTGGTAACTATAACTGATCTGAGCTGTGTTTTGGGTAAAAAAGCCTCACTTGGTGATCCCCAGGGAGCTCATGGTCAGATCACCTCCTGGTAGAACACACATTGCTCCTAGAGTGGTATTTTCCATGGTCTGGCAGCTCCAGAGAGTCCTGGGAAAGGGTGGGAAGGGATGGGTGGTGCTGGTTTCCATCAGCTGGAGACTGATGTGCTCTGCCCCCCTTCCTGGGAGGGCCTGCCCCTCTGCTTCTGTCTCACCTTGAATTATTCATCTCCAATAAGGGCTGAATTAAAATTGCATGAGATGGTTGGAGAGTCCTGGAATGCAAGTGCTGGCAGGGAATTCATTGTCTGGGATTTGTTGAGGATGGGGCCAGTCTTGTTAACTCCACTGATAATTGGAGTGACCACCTGGTTTGGGGAACAAATCTTTTGGCCTCTGTCTTTGGAAAAAACCCCACTAGTGTGAGGGCTGGAAAGTTTGCCCGTGTTTTAATCACAATTTGTGACTCGTCACAACTCAAGTGGCTGAAGACTTTCTTGTAAAAATATGTGTTTAAACCAGAATGCTCAGCATGGCCATTAATTAACTTATTAACTTATGGTGCAATGAATTTTTAAAAGGTATTTGCTCCATTTTACCACTGCTGAATGTAAATATGTCTCTTCTGCAGAGCTGCTGAAGTTTCCTTTAGTGCCTAATCTTCCTCCAGCATCTACTGCAAGGGCAGTGAGTGTGAACTTTGGGATGAGGATGTTCTTGGAATGGCAAAGAAAGGAACTAATTTCTCCTGCCTCCAGAGCCTTCCCAGATCCTTCCTGCAGGATCTGTGTGGAGGATGCTAAAAAAGGGCATTTTTCTCCTGACAACCCTGAGTTGCCTACCAGAACACCCCCACCTTGGAAATTAGAACAGTGCTGGGAAAGGTCCCTTTGGGACCCCTTTGAGCCGAGAAGAGCAGCCAAACCCTCTGAAAAGCATCATCACCCCCCTGCAACCAGCCCTGCCACCCTGCTGGTGCCACCAGGGAGGAGCAGCAGTCTCACAGCATCCAAATGGAGGCATTTCTAGCGAAGTGGAGGAGCAAACAACGCCCCAGACAGCTTTTGTGGAGTCCATAAATCTCCGTGCTGATAAATGAGCTCAGCAAGTGCCTTGCCCAGACACAGCATCCTGATGCACGAGGGGGAGCTGATGCTAATGACTTCACAGGTTGTTGCTACCAGGGCATAACCAGTCCATTTTTCTCTTTTATGAGCATCCCTTCACAGGAATGCATCCATCAGGAAAAAATCCCTCTTCCTAAACGTGGAATTTATTTGCTGGCCAGCCAAGAGGCAGTGCCACGTTGGCTGAAGCATGAGGTGGCTCTGGAGCTAATACAGAGATTATCAGCAGCTCGTGCTCTGCCTCTCCCTCTTGGCTGGTGCCTGTTGAGCTCTGCACAAGCTGCCACTCACTCAGAGCACCCTTGGGGCTCCCAGGGTGATAAATCCCCTTCTGCTGCCTGTCTGTCATGCTGCTGCTTCCAAGAATGAGCACAGAAACTTGCTGAGCCATGACTGTGGTCCTCTTTGAGATCATTTTAGGTGATTAAATGGTTGCTTCTGATTAGTCAGGCCTTGTGGCCCCGCTGTGGATGATGTTCCTCAAAGGACATCCATGGATGAATGTTGGTGTCACTGCTGGATTGGCTTAATTAATAGCTCTGCTTTGGGACTGGTCTGCACCAAAACCAACAAGGCTCTCTGGCTGGAGGGAAAGGGGGTTTAAACCTCAAGGTAGTTGTTCATCAGCAGGATGAAACGTCCAAAACCACTGAGAAAACAGCTCTCATGAGCTGTCCATCAGCTCTGCTGGTGCTGGGCTGTTGATTCATCACCCAAGAACGTGGGCCAGGAGGGTCACCCTGGGTAAAGCCCAGCCTAGAGCAGGAGCAGGAGGGAAACACCTTCAGCCCAATGTGCCTCCCCAGGCTGTACTGGCAGGAGATGGAAGAACTTGGAGAGGCAGCTCCACCAGCTCAATTCAGGACTCAAAAATCCCCAAATTCCCTTTAACAAATCACAGAATCCCAGAATGGTTTGGGTTGGAAAGGATTTGAAATATAATCTTTTCCCACCTGAGACCTTCCACCAGCCCAGGGTGCTCCAAGCTGGCCTTGGGCACTTCCAGGGATCCAGGGGCAGCCCCAGCTTCTCTGCCCAACCTGTGCCAGGGCCTCACCCAGCAAAATCATGGACTTTTAGTGGATTTTTCAGGGGTAGTTTGATATTTTCAGGGGTGTTGAGACAGGTCTAAGCTGGGGATGAGCCAAGCTCAGCCCAGGGAACACAAAGAGGGTAAAACTCCCTGCTAATGGCTCAGGCAGGTCCGAGGTCAGTGCTCAAACCAATGGTTTATTAAATGCCACTTGTGTGACAAAATGAAATCCCAGCTCAGGGCCAGCCACAGTTCTCTGTCTCAGAAAGATCAGAACCTCAGGCTATTTTTTGGATTCTCATTGTTGCTGCTGCTTCTGAAATCTTTGAGGCAAAACCCAGTGACCCATCACCCTCCTTGCAGAAATGTCCCTCTCTCTGCTCTTCAAGGCCTGATTCCTCCCAATTTCTGACTTATCCTTCTTTTGCCTGCGACCCTCCCTTGTCCTCCCAAACCTTCTCTGCTGTGGGGACTGGCAAAGAAGCTGCAGATTGTTGAAGTGCTGTAGGAATTGCTGGGTTATTCATTGCTACTGCCTTGAAGAAATCAGGTCTGTACCTGCTGGAGCAATAGGAGGGATCAAAATGTGGCCTTAGCAGAGGAGAAGTGTTCTGTGTCTGGATGTGGCATTGCTTTGCTCTGCTCCTCAACCACTGGGGTCATCCTGTTCCATCCCACTCTTCTTTTTATCAACTTTACCTCCACAGCATTAAAAATCTTGTGATTCTCACAGGCTTGGCCTGAATCTGCTCTTGGAAGGAACAAAAATTCAGGATTTTTTTTAAAAATATTTTAACTAAAAAGCCTTGAAAGCCAGGGAGATGAGCTGGTAGAGGCAGCAGGACATGCTGACCCCTCAGCTTCCAGGAGGATTGCTCTGCAGGGTCCTGCAGGGCTCAGCAGAGAGGGCCATACCAGGGCATCCCAGTGTGGCATGGGGTTTCCACCACCCACTGGAGGCCTGGAGTGAGAACAGGCAGAAATTGTCAAAGTATAACATCATAAATAATTTCTGGCCCCTTGTTTTGGGTGCTCCAATTCGTGGAAAACCCTCAGAATTCTGCAGCTGGTTCACATTTGCCTTGTGTGTTGAGCTTTGTGTTATGTTCCTCCAGAACCAACCTCTGGAGTTAGATTGTGAAGGGAATAAAGGCAAGTGCAGGTTGATCTTGAGCTCAAGAGGCCAGAGCAGCTGAACCAGCTCTGCCTTCAGCATGTTATAAATGCTAATTAATCCTCACCTCCAGACTGGGAGGTAAAATACCATCAGCCTCAAAAACATGGCAAGAAAGTTTAAATTCCTATGGAACTGACTTGCTCCAAGGAGGACTGGGTTGCTCCAAGGAGGACTGGGTTGTTCCAAGGGTTTCCAGCTGGTCCCTGGAAACAGGGATCCCAATGCCACAGGTTTTCCTTGGGAGAGATGTGAGAGGGAGAAGCAAATCAAGCTTCTCAGAGCTTTAGGAAGTGGAATTTTCATTCTCTGGAGGAATTTCCCTGACATCCCACACTCCCCAGCTCTCAGCCATCACTGCTCAAGAGCCACAGGGGCATCTTTCAGGAATGTTTGAGCAGGGAAAAGGGAGAAGGGAAGGCACTTGGAGGAATCTGGAGCAGCAGTGCCTGGCAGGGTGGCCTCAGTGCCATCCATCCCTTGATTTTATCCCTGATTTTATAGCCCTGTTTGATGATGAGCTGGGATGTTTGATGGAGCCCTGAATTGATCTGAGCTGACAGACCCACGGGCACAGATCAGGTGCAAGATAAATCCCCCTGACTGGCAATTCCCAGAGCAGGGGCAGCAATTCCTTGGCTCCACTCTTTGTGCCAGCTGCAGTTCTGGCTCAGGTTTTGAAGGTCTGGGGTGAAAGGAGAAGGGGAGGAGGATTGACGTGAAGTGCCAGGTGAGGTTCTGTGTGTGCACCAGGAAGGTCCCAGCACTCAGGGCCAGGGAAATGGTGTATCCCAGGAATGCAGGTGTATGGAAGGTTTGCATGAAGCTCTGAAGCAGTCTGTAAGATCAGTGAACTTTAATTTTAATAAAATATTGGCAGGAGAGTATAAGAAATCAGAGAATTCAGAGACATTGCCCAGTGTTACCTCCAGCAGTGTTTGCTGTCAGAGCCCCAGTCCTATTGTGGTAACTTTATGTGACTCTGCAAAGTCAAAGGTGCCACCAGAACATGGGAATAAGAGGCAGAATTTCTGAATGCCATTATTATATCATTATTATCATAGAACCATGGAATAGTTTGGGTTGGAAGGGACCTTAAAGCCCATCCAGCCCCACCCTCTGCCACAGGCAGGGACACCTTCCATAAACCAGGTTACTCCAAGCCCTTGGAGCTTGGACACTTCCAGGGATCCAGGGGCAGCCACAGCTTCTCTGCCCACCCTGTGCCAGGGCCTGCCCACCCTCCCAGCCAATAATTCCTTCCCAATATCCCATCTAACCCTGCCTTCTGTCTGTTTTTCGTGTCTATTAAGATTATTATTATTTATGGTATAAAATGCAAAGGCAATTCAGCATGTTCAGTTTAGAAGTGAGAACTGAACCAACAAATGGAGGTGCTGGTTGTAAATGGCTTAACCCCCCTCCAGTTCCAGCTTTGACTCTCAGCTCTGGCCTTGGAGCATCTCCCCCGGGAGCTGTGTGGGAATTATATGGCTCGTTGGAGAAAGCCCTTGTGAAACCCTCCATGGTCTGAGGCAGGGCTTGAGCAAAGTGTCAGTGCCAGCATCCTGTGTGTGTAAAATCTCTGGGCTAGAACTGAGCTGACAAACTCAGTGAAAGCAGGAGCAGATAATTGTGTGTGAGGAGGCAAAGTGAGAACCTGGGGAAGGAGCTGAGGGGGGAGTCACTCCTGAGATGATGCTGCAGCCTGGCCTGAGCCCCAGAATTATCCTGCAATAAAAATAAATGACTGAATATTCTCTCCAGATCGTGGTGAGCTGAGCTGGAACAGCCCAGAGGCCCCAGGGAATGACCCCCCTGGAACCAGAATTCCAGCCCCGTGTTCGAGCCCAGTGCTTACATTAGTTCCGAGCCCTTTTGCAGTTTCATGTTTAACTGCTGGGCTGGATCGTGGCTGGTTTGCAGCTTCTTTGGGTTTATTGCTGGGTTTCTGAGCACTCTTGGTGGTTGTGCTGCTGCCCCTGCCCTGGCAAACATGGGCAGCCTCTGCTCTGTCCTACAGACTCCTGGCTGTGGGGCTCGCCAGGCAGAGATGGCTTGGCAAAGGCAAAGGGAGGTATCTCTTTCAAATAACCATTAAAATACTTCTCTGATACCTCTTTTTTGAAGTTTGTCAGCTCTTTCAGCCAGAGCTACTCTCAGTGCACATGGATGTTGGTGCTGGGAGGCAGTCAGAGAAGCCCATCATGGTTTGGCTTGGATGGGACCTCAAAACTCATCCCATTCCATGCAGGGCCTGCCCACCCACCAGCCCAGGTGGCTCCAAGGCACATCCAACTGGCCTTGGACACTTCCAGGGATCCAGGGGCAGCCACAGCTTCTCTGCCCAACCTGTGCCAGGGCCTGCCCACCCTCCCAGGGAAGGATTTATTCCCAGTATCCCACCTATCCATGCCCTCCTTCATTTGCTTGTTGTGCCCCACTTCATTTTCTGAGGAGCACCACAGTCCACCAGGAGGGACTGGTGTCTTACAGACATGGATTTGTCCCTTCCAAGGGAGGAAATGTGAAGGAGGGAGAGGAGAATGTATGGAATGCACATTAACAAGGATAGCTGGCAGCACAGGAAAAGGAAGGTCCCAAATTGTGTCTTCCTTAACACACCTTTCCAGACCTCTCTTTTCCTGATTGTTTCTCCTTTAATATTTTAATTAAAAGCATCATCATAACAACAACAACTGCATGATGGGTGTGTTTCTGGCTGCCTTGGTAATAACTCTGTCCTCAGCTGATAAACTTCAGTGCTGAATATTCCACCACTGCCTTTTAGGATTTATTTTGTCTATGATATGGTTATTGCATCCCATAAACAAGAAGCATCCTCAAGTTACCATTATAATAAAACTGTTACAATGCACTGCTTTTTATGTAGGAATTAGGGAATGTGCTTTTGCATGACTGAAAATTTATATATTTAGCTCACAGATTTAGATGCAGGTTTTTTAGTGGCATTTTGAAGTGCAAAACTGCTGCATTTGGGGCATGGGAACACATGGTCCTGTGCTGGGTTGGGCAGGCAAATGAAGTATCTGCTGGAGAGTCAGGTAGGAGATGATGTGGGTTATTAGATAATGTAGGTCACTATTGTTTCCTGAATAAACAGTGGATTTCTTGCTTCCTTCCACTGAGTAGAGCAGGAAATATCCTATTGGGAACATCTGGATATGTTAAATGTGCTCCCACCTGCAGAGCTGCCCCCAGCCCTGGGAACAACATCCAAAGGATGTGGAGCTGCTGGAGAGTCCCAAGGAGGCCACGGAGATGCTCCAAGGGCTGGAGCCCCTCTGCTCTGGAGCCAGGCTGGGAGAGCTGGGGGGGTCACCTGGAGAAGAGAAGGCTCCAGGGAGACCTGAGAGCCCCTTGCAGTGCCTAAAGGGGCTCCAGGAGAGCTGGAGAGGGACTGGGGACAAGGGATGGAGGGACAGGACACAGGGAATGGCTTCCCAGTGCCAGAGGGCAGGGATAGATGGGATATTGGGAAGGAATTGTTGGCTGGGAGGGGGGTGAGGCCCTGGCACAGGTTGGGCAGAGAAGCTGTGGCTGCCCCTTCCCATCCTTCCCATCAGTCTGCACGGTCTCCATTCCTCTTCCCAAGTGTCTGGGGAGCTACAAAATGCCAGCCTGTGGGCAGAGCTCTGGGTGCCAGGGATGGAATCTGTGAGGTCTCAGGAAAGGAAAAGGAAAAGTTACCCTCTCACATTCACTCCCACCCTTGTTCTGTGTTTTGTGATGATGTCCATCAAACCCCTGCTCTGTGGGGACAGGGACAGCACCCAGGGAATGGCTGGAGCTGTGTCAGGGCAGGCTCAGGGGGGATCTTCTTCCCCCAGAGGGTGGTGGGCACTGCCCAGGCTCCCCAGGGCAGTGGGCACGGCCCCAAGGCTGCCAGAGCTGCAGGAGGGTTTGGATGATGCTCTGGGGCACAGGGGGTGACTCTTGGGGCTGGGCCTGGGCAGGGCTGAGGGTTGGGCTGGATGATCCTTGGGGGTCCCTTCCAGCTCAGCTCATCCTGTGATTCTGGGATTCATTTATCTGAACCAGTAAGTTCCTGGGGGTCCCCAGGCTGTTCCAGTCCAGGCGTGGGGGGAGAGGCAGAAACCTCAAGGTGGGAGAGCCGTGACGGTGGAAAACCCACCCAAGAGCTTCGAGTTCCTGAGCCCTCATTGCTCTGAGCAGGGAGGCTTTGGGGTCTTGCCCACCCAGGCAGGGACAGATGAGATCCTGTGCCCTTGCTGGGTGTCCTGGGAGCCCACCCACCCCACGTGGGCAGGGATGCCACATCCAGAGCTCCCCTCAGTTCCCATCAAACCCCGGAGCATCAGGGATTCCTGTGCCATCCTCTGATGAAAGGCAGCAATAACTCACCCTCAGCATGTTCCATCTGCATGAGGCAATTATTTTGCAGGGAAGAGCTCCGGAGGGAGAGGAGATCTCTGCCTGCTGCTGGAGGAGGGAGTGGATGGAAGCAGCCAGAGCCTTCTTTGCATTGACCTTTCCACCCAGGATTGCCTGAGCGACGCTTTGTGAGCAACCACAACTTCCTGGGAGCTCCGGAGCAAAACCCAACCGAGCAAACAGGAAATCAAAGAGGGTCAAAGCGAGTTGCAGATGTGAAAGCGCTGTCTGCGAGGGCACCCCAGGGAAGCAATTAGCCCCAAAATTCTGGGTGGGCTCGAGCTGATGGCATTATTTCTTTCTGTGAGCAGCCCCAATTATTGGCTCGCAGCCCTCGTGCTGCCACAGCACATCCAGGCACTCGCAGCTGAGTGAGCCCACTGGTATTCAAATCATCTTCCAAAGCAGCACAGCGCTATAAATTTGCTTTGAAGTTTGACACAATGCCTTTTTGCTTAACTTTTTTTTGTGTGTGTGTCTGTAAAAATTACCTTTTCTTCAGGAAAAGAGAAAAATAATAAAAAAACCCATGGAAATGAAAAGCAAGAGCGAAGTGGGGGGAAGTTCAAGGTTTTCTTTTTCTCCCCATTTTCACTCCTCTGAAGCCTTTCACTCTCACTTTCTGTCCAGCTGGAATCATAAAAAAAGGGAGAAAGGAAAACAATTAGGAATTAAAAAGGAGAGACATGAAATGGGAAATATTTGGGAAATTGTGCAACTGTTGGAAATTACTTTTCTCATGGCAGTTTATGGAACTTCACAATCCCCTCTCCCTCATCCTCTTTTCTCATTAATTCTGCATGTGCAGGGCCCCAAATCCAGGAAAGATGAGCTCAAGCATCTTGATATTAGAGCAGAGAGAAGCATCAACCTGTTTCTGGATGCAGGGAAGGATCTGGAAGCATCCCAGCCCTTTTCTGGATGCAGAGAAGGATCCAGAACAGCAAAACTCCCAGGACAGAACTCCTGGTTCTTGTCCTCCATTTGCTGTCCCAGCTAATTCTCCATGGACAGACCATCTGGATGTGGATTAGGAAGGCATCCATGTGGCTGGAGGGGCTACTTGGAAATTTGAAATCCTGGGGTGATCATCCCTGGGATCTTCATCCTTGGGGTGTCCATCCTTGGGCTGTTGATTCCTGGGATGTTCATCCTTGGACTGTTCATCCCTGGGATCTTCATCCTTGGAGTGACCATCCTTGGGATGTCCATTCTTGGGATGTTCATCCTTGGGATGTTCATCCTTGAACATCCCTTGGTTGTTCATCCTTGGACTGTTCATCCCTGGGATATCCACCCTTGGGGTGACCGTCCTTGGGATGTTCATCCCTGAAGTGTCCAACCTTGGGATGTTGATTCCTGGGATGTTCATCCTTGGACTGTTCATCCCTGGGATATCCACCCTTGGGGTGACCGTCCTTGGGATGTTCATCCCTGAAGTGTCCAACCTTGGGATGTTGATTCCTGGGATGTTCATCCCTTGGGTGTTCATCCTCAGGGTGTTCATTCCGGGTATATTTAGCCTTGGAGTGTCTATCCCTGGGATGTCCAGCCCTGGGATGTCTTTCCTTGGGATGTTCATCCCTGGGATGTTCATCTTTGACAGGTTCATCCCTCGGATATTCATCCTTGGGGTGTCCATTCTTGGGGTGACAATCCTTGGGATGTCCAACCTTGGGATGTCCAACCTTGGGATGTTCAACCTTGGGATATTCATTCTTGAGATTTTCATCCCTGGGGTCTTCATCTCTGGGGCTAAAAGGAGGGAAAAGTGTGACTGGGAGACTCCAGGTGTGGAATGTGCAGCAGGAAACGTGGAGAGACTCCCAAGCAGATCCATAAAATCCACTCAGCACAACATGCAGGAGACTGGTGGTCCAGGGGGGAAAATCCAGGATGGGAGTTCAGGATGTGATTTCTGTCAGCTCTGTGAGTGCTTTGCAATCTCAGCACTTTGTGGAATGGTTTGTATTTTGTTTTTCACTCATGCCCACGGTTTAGTGCTGCTCAGTCTCCTCTGAGAGCCAGCAAAGGAACCCACAGCGTAATTTAGGGCTTGGTAAAAAGATCTCAATCAATATTTCAAAACAAAGTGCCAATTTTCTGTAAGTTGAGCTTTAAAAATGTCATTTTGCATTTTTTCCTACCAAACTCGAGCGCAAACTTCATGAGAGTTAATTTGCTGTCGCTGTACCTAAGGCGTGTAATCTGAGTTTTTTAAAAAAATTATTTAACTAAAATAAAAAAAAAGAAGAAAGAGAGAATTTAAGCAATCACTCCAAAATGGAAACAGCAATTTCATCTCCCCATGTCAAAATTCTCCTGAAAATGCATTTCTTGGCTGTGCCATTGGCTCGGGCAGGACGGAAACGTCTCTTTAGAAATGACATCTTCCCCTAAGAGGAATTCATGAAATGCATTAATGGGGGCCTTTCAGGGATTTCTGAGGGAGCCTTGGCTGTCCCACACACCTCCTGCACTGCCATGGGGACTGTTCCTTCCCAGCAGAGATCTCACCAATTTATTTTGGGCAAGCCTCTTGCACACCCTCCAGCCGTGGAACCATCGGGGTAGAGCCAAGAGCTGGCTTGGCCCATCCGTGGTGCCATAGGGTGGGGCATCACCCCCGGTTTTGGGGGCATCACCCCTGTTTTTGGGGGCACCAGAGCCTGTTTCACTCCGGGTCTCTCCTCCAGGAGGTGGCTCAGACAGGGCTTGGGTGGCTCCTCCTGTTGTGTCCTCACAGGTCGAAGGTGAAGGTGCTTCTCTGTTCTTTGTGTGAGTGATGCCAAACACAACTCCTTGGGAATGTGCCCCTGGAGCTTCTGGATGTGCTGGGATGGGCTTGGATAACAATCCTGGGCTGATCCCCCAGCAGGGCAGGGGAGGTTCTGCCCCTCTGCCCCTCAGGTGAGACCCGACCTGCAACCCTGGAACCTGGAGAGGAGCTGCTGGAGAGTCCAGAGGAGGCACCAGGATGGTCAGAGGGCTGGAGAAAAGGCTGGGAGAGCTGGGGTTGTTCAGCCTGGAGAACAGAAGGCTCCTGACTTTGGAAATGCACATGAAAGTGCCTTCAACAACCACATCAATCACTGTGGCTACAGCCCCGTGTGATGTGATTCATGTCAGCTCTCATTAACTGGCAAAAAAAATTAAGCTTTGCAAACATTAAGGGGAAAATATGAATCAAAGAATCATTTGAAAACGTGCTGCCCAATAAATCTAAAGTGTTTATCTGACTAATGTTATTTGAGCAGTTTGAGTGATCAGCAGCACATTTGCAGGTCGGAATAATTATAAACAAGTGTAGGAACAAGCAAGGAGTTTAATCAATAGGGCTGAGGCAGCAATAACAGGGAGTTGTGTGTTTATTTGGGGATCTCACCAGGCCCACATCTGAGAGGGAGGTGACAAGGGACACGCTGCTCCCCTGAGCCCGTGGGACAGATCAATCCAGACCAACCTGGGCTCATCCTGGGGGATCTGCCCAGGAATCCTGAACTCCTTGCTGCCTCCTCTGCCTCCCTCAGTCACACTGGCAGCAGAAACACAAACCAGGAGGATTTACCCCTTGCCCACAGAGCGGGGCACAACCCAGGAGGGGCTTGTGTTTGTAGCAGCCTTTGGAGCAGCAACTCCATGTGCACGAAGGTCCTGAGCTTGGCTCAGCTTTGCTCTCACCTCACCTTGCTCTGTTGTCCCCTGGCCCACCTCTCCTGTGAGCACTGCACTGTCAGGGATGAGGAACAGCCAAAATTCCCTTCCCTGAGCTCCAGGAGGTGCCTCTGTGCCCATTTCCACAGCCTGGCAGCCCTCGGAATGGCAGCACGAGGTCCTGGTCCATCAGCTGCTCCTCCCTGCCTTGTGTCATTTGCATTCACAGCCCCGAATGCTCTTCACACTTTAGAAGGTAAGAGGTGTGAGAAAAAATGAGTTAATTTGAATAAAAATGGCTCAGTGGCCATTTCAGACCTGGGCAGGGAGTCCAGGGCACTGCTGGCTGTCGTGCCATGCAGGCTGTGCTGCTTCTCTTGGCCAAAAGGGGTGTGGAATGTCCTGGTTTCAACAGCACAGAACCATGGAATGGTTGGAAGGGACCTTAAAACCCATCCAGTGCCACCCCCTGCCATGGGCAGGGACACCTTCCACTAGCCCAGGTTGCCCCAAGCCCCATCCAACCTGGCCTTGGACACTCCCAGGGATGGGGCAGCCACAGCTTCTCTATCCAGACTTTTCCAGAGCTTCTCCACCCACTGAATAAACAATTTCTTCCAATCTAAACCTGCTCTCTGTCAGTATAAAACCCCTTGTCTGTCACTATTTGCCCATATAAAAACTCCCTCTCCCTCTCTTTTATAAGCCCCTTTAGGCACTGCAAGGGGCTCTCAGGTCTCCCTGGAGCCTTCTCTTCTCCAGGTGAACCCCCCCAGCTCTCCCAGCCTGGCTCCAGAGGGGTCACATCCACTGTGGGCATCGTGTTAATGTGACCCCAATCCCAGCTGAGCTTCTCCTCCCAGCATTAAGGTGCCCCACCAGCTCAGCAACCCCCCACCACAACAAGGGCAGGAGAATTTGGGGCAGGAGAAGACTCTCCTGCCATTCCAGCCTCAGATCCCAAACCCTCTGGAACTGTTCATCGTTCAGCTCCGCCGACGCTCAACAATCGAGGTTGCAGTGGCAGCTGGAGATGTTGTGTCCAAGCCAGACACCTTCCTTTATTAACTCCCAGATAATCTCCCACTTTCCCCCTTCCGAGACGTGGATTAATATTCCACTTGGAGAGACAGAAAGGAAATCAATAGCCCGGAAAGCGGCGCGTGTTGTTTGTGGCAGCCAGGAAGGATTCATTTGCCTTCTGACGCTTTGTTGTGACAGATGGTTACTTTGTGCTGCTTGGAGGAGGCCCATCCAGCGAAATTAAGATCTTTATTGGGAGAAGTCATGACAGATTTCACGAGGGCAGCAGTTTTAGGAGAGACATCCAACAGAGAAAAACAGAACCTCCCCCGTGGCACGTGGGGACAACCCATTTGTTCCACAGCTCTTTGTGCTCCAAGCCCTGTAAATCCTGGCCGTGCTGGAGGTGGCAGGAGCTGATCAAATCCAATTCAGTTGGTGCACTGTGATGAGTTCCAGTTTCTCCGTGGGAGTGACAGCATTCCCACTCCAAAGTAAAATCCATGGCTTGAGCCCCTTGCTCATTAAACAGGCTGACCTAATTACCTGGCCCTGCCCATCCTCTCAGAGTGGTTTAACGAGTGACCTGAGCTGTCCTTTCTTTAATGAACAAAGACCAATTATTCTCCAGCAGTTGTTTGCTGCTCTCAGAGGAGGGAACCTTGGTAAAAACACCCCAGCTTGATGTGCAAAGCATTTCTTCTTTTAATATGAGTTTAGAAGTGAGTGACTCGCTGCCCTCCTCCCTTCCAACATCAGGGCACGGCGACCCTTAAACCTCTTCCACTTTTACAGCCCCTCCTGTGTTATTTCCTCTTATTATTCACTGAGAAAATTCCATCTGAGTCAGGCCTGAGTTCTAAGCAGCGCAATTAAGTTCTGCCTCCCTCTTGCAGAGAATCAAGCAGCCTCTCCAGTTCTTCAATTCTGAGGTGAGTGTTTGCTGGCTATTTATGACAATTTGCTTTTCTGCACTGAGTCAGCCCCGTTGGAACATTAAAGAGATAATTCAAAGCAGTCCAATCTATCTGCTTACATTTCTTCCCTCAAACCTGTGTTATTTTCAGTTTGCCTGTTCAAATCAATGAACCAATGCAGAAAATCCTTCCAAAGGAAATATTTCAGAGGAACAAACCACACAAAGAAAGCTCCAGGAGGCTCTGCTGCTGTTTGGATGTGTCTGCCCTCCCACCTGTTGGCAGGGCAAAATAATCCTCAGGTGGAAAGCAAAGCACGTTCTATTTGGGAATTCTTGTTGCTTCCCAAGTGGAGTCGCCATTTCATCCCCCTCCCCAAATTCCTGTGCTCAGGCCTTGGCAAAGTGCTGGAGGCTGCTGTGATTTACTGCACAACACAGAGCATTTATTGACCAAAACACGAGCCCACAGCCAAGAATGAGAAGGCTTATTGATTTGTTTTCTTGTAGCCAGTGCTTTCCCCTGAAAGCTGCAGCATGGTCATGATTTGTTTTCATCTCCAACTTTTATATATCTATTGATTTANTCCCATCCCATCCCATCCCTTTGCCAACCAGACATGCAGTTCAGGTCACTTTACCCATCTAGAGAGGGCTGTAAACTCCTTTTTTAAGAGTCTCAGTTCCCTAGAAATTGTATGGCCACTAAAAAACACAGACCAGAAGAATATGGGCTTGTAAAAAACATAGATATTTAGTAAAAGAGTCTTGTCATTAAATTCTAATTGAAGTCCTGGTGCTCCTGCAAGGCAGTTTATTTGTTCAGGTCGATGAACACAACCCAATGCATTGATCCAGTATAGAAAATTTCATTTGCTCCAAGATTTCTGCTCTGGATGGCTGGAAAAAGAAAGTTTTGCCAAGGGGAAGAAAGGATCAAACCATCAGGTCCTGAAAGTGCCCTCAGTGGACTCAGGTTGATTGTTCAGGTTCTGCTGCTCGTCTGCCAAAATGAGGAATTAACCCTGATTTTATTCCACAGAGACATTTGAGGTTTTAGATTATCAGCAGAAAAGTTATGACCAGACAAATTTGGGGAAAACAAATGTAGGAATTTTGCCAACTAGGGAATAAGTTAGTGAAACATTCCATTTTGAGTTTTGCTTCCCCAGGATGAAACACAGAACTGAAGTTCCCAGATATCAGTTGGAAAATGCACTTAAAAAAAAGTCGTGTATTTGTGGGATAGAACACCTGAACATGTCGAGCAGAGCTGGGTCCCTCAGAGCCCAGAGGAAACAATTGCAGACAACTCATCTGGTTGATCCAGTTGCCAAAAGGTGCTGTGGGCCAGGATGGATCATATTCCAAGAGCATGGAGATCCTGGGCTGGAAGATTTTTGGGAAGGACAAAGCTCCCTCATTATCCTGCCCAGGCTGGAGGAGCAGGTGCTCAAATCTCCATCCAAAAAAGGTTGGCATGGAATTGGCATCACCTCTGGAGGCAAAGGAAGCATTTGGAGGTGGGAGCAGAGGAAATGGGAAATATCCCTTCCCTTTCCCAGGGTGATGGGCACTTCTCTGCAGGAAAAGATCACCCTGACTTATTCAAATGGCCACGTTTACAAACCCTCTGTACCATCCTCCAGGCAGTGCAGGCTGTGTTTTCCAGCATGATGCTTGATGCAAAATAGAATAAAAATTAAGTGAGACAGTATTATATTTCAATTAAAACGCCATGAAAATTTTGGCTGTGCTTTTTAATGTGATAATGTTAATTAAACTGAGCCCTTGTGGTCTGGAGCCTTATAAAATGTCTCGGAAAAGGATAAAAAATAATAGTAGAAATAAAATTGGGCTATTTATCTACCAGGAGATTAAAGGGCTTCTTGTTTCCTTTGTGAATTTAGATTTCCAGAATTAAATGAGTGTGAAGTAATGATATTTTTCAGCAGAATCATTATCATTTTTATTGCGGTGGGGTGTAGGCAGCATTTCACTGGTATTGTGCTTAACTCACCTAATTGGACTCTCCCCTTCCCGAGCACATGCACCTCCCAGGGATGGACTGTGGGGAAAGGGCCACACAATCCAGCCTTGTTCCTTCAAATTATTGCCAATAATTGGAGGAATTCTCTCCCCTGGGCTGCTCCAGGCAGTAGGTGCAAAGCTATTACCTGCTTAAATATCCATCAGTGCTTCCTGAGACTCTCTACACGGCCTGTTTTTACAGCACATACCATATTTATGGCGTATAATACATAAAAGATATACTTAAAACACAGTTCATTATCGAAATATAGAAGGTCTAAAGCACAAAGGCACTGCCAGCACGGACAGGCACAGGTGTGCAAGCAGAAATATGGGCGTGGGAGCACAAAACCTGTCGATGGCCTTTGGGTAAAGTGATTACTGTATTGAAATTGCCTGGAGAAAAGTGACAGCTGAGAACCCTGAGGGGACAGGGAGTGCCCTGGCTTTGTGTCTGCCCAAAGACCCCTCCACCTGCCACTCCAACCCAGCAGCTCTTTGACTGGCAACACCAACAGCCTGGCAAGAGGGGGAGCCTCGTGAGCCCCATCCCTGAGCGGGCAGAGCTAACGATGCCCTGGATCCTGCTGCACACAGGCACTGCCCGGTGCCCAGCTGAGGCTGGCACACGCTTTGGGCACCATCCTGGGCACATCTGGTTCTGGGAGGCAGAGCCAGGCCGTGCTCAGGGGCTGCAAAGGCATCTCCTGGGGTGTGGGCAGCTGGAAGTGCCCTAATAGGGACGAGTGCTGGGCATTTTCCAGCCATCCTCTCTGAATTTAAAGCTGGTTTCCCATGGATGTGAGGAGAGCAGAGAGTTATTTCAGGGCAGCAGGAACCACAACATGGAATCATTTAGGCTGGAAAAGGCTTTTTACCAAGCCCAGCTGTGCCCCCAGCACTGCCCCCTGTCCCCAAGTGCCACATCCACAGGGCCTTTAAACCCCTCCAGGGATGGGCACTCCACCAGTGCCCTGGGCAACTGTTCCAGGGCTGGGCAGCCCTTTCTGGGCAGAAATTTCTCCTGATTTTCAACCTAAACCACCCCTGGTGCAACCTGAGGTTGTTTCCTCTTGTCCTACTTTTTGTCACTTGTGAGAAGAGTCACTTGTGAGAGTTGTAGAGAACAGGAAGATCCCCCTTATCACAC
Source organism: Campylorhamphus procurvoides (assembly GCA_013396655.1). Taxonomy (NCBI): domain Eukaryota; kingdom Metazoa; phylum Chordata; class Aves; order Passeriformes; family Dendrocolaptidae; genus Campylorhamphus; species Campylorhamphus procurvoides. The sequence continues at coordinate 205,986 of WBMV01006663.1, read as the reverse complement.
ATTAATCCATCCCTACCCATATTCCTGGTTTGTGGAAGTGAAAGGCCAGNAAAAAAAAAAGAAAAAAGGAGAATTGAAGTTTGGGCTTCAGGTCTGTCCTTTCTTGTGTTTGCCAAGAATTTGAGAGCTCTGAGAAAGAATCTGAATTTATAACCACGGTTATCTGGGTTTGCTAATGGAGGGTGGGAAATGCTCCCAAGCAATTCATTAAAGGTGCTTTGTCCAGCCCAAGGAAGGGACACATCCCATCCCATCCCATCCCATCCCATCCCAGCTGGCCACCAGAGCAGAGCACTGCTCCTTTTCCATGTGTGCAGAGCTGGGATGTTATCCACCACGAGGTGAAGGTGAGAGGATTTGGGGGTCATACAAGCCCAGGTGACATCCCTCCCTGATCTGCAATAGGAATCTGTTCTTATGCAGCTTGAAAACCTCCAGGCAGCTTATGCACCTACCTCATGCTGCAAACTCCTATTTATTGTCCACCATTTAAATTAAGTCACATTTACTGTGGCTTC
>WBMV01006663.1:152694-196259 GCA_013396655.1 Campylorhamphus procurvoides | reverse complement strand
CCCTCCTTCTGCTTTGAAGTGACACTTCCTCAGCTCACGGTGGCTTTGGGATCCTGGAGATGCTGTTGGAGGGGTGAAGGTCACCTGCCCACCAAACCTCAGGGGGTGACTCTTGGGGCTGGTCCTGGGCAGGGCTGAGGGTTGGGCTGGATGATCCTTGGGGGTCCCTTCCAGCTCAGCATCTCCTGGGATTCTGGGACTCTGTGAACTGCACTGGGTTAAAATGCTAAGGAAGGAGCTGAGTTTGGGAGCCTGATTTGGGAGTGAACCTCCCTCGTTAGTTGTTAACGAGTCTGTCCCTGTCTCCCAGGCTCTGACAGCTTATTTTGAAATCCCCACAAATAGTCCAAAGCACATATTTCTGCTACTTGTTTGGGTTTTTCAAAAAAAAATAAAAACAAACCCACAATGTTATCTCCATTTTTCTGCTGTTAATAAGCTGTGGCCTCACTTTTTTGGGGGGAGTTGGGAGGGGAACTGGCAGGGACAGGCTCTCTCCATTTGCCAAACCCCTTTTTGTTTCCCTCTGCTTCCCTCCGTCTTTTCCCAGCAAATCCAAGCCGATGATTGACGGGCCAATTTAAACTTAATGTTTAATATTGCAATCAAGAGTGATGTATTTTATGTTTGCTTTTTCAAGTGAGGAGAAAGGGGAGCAGCATTTGCCTCCCCGCAATCAGTTCCCTCACAAAAGGGAATACAGCCAGGAAAGTGAAATTTTGCTGGTGAAGAAGAACAAGAAAAGGAGAAGGGGGATAAAAAAGAGACGAGATTAACATCCTTTAAAATGTGCCTGTTTACTCCTATCGTCTCAGAGCTAACTTTAAATAGGATAAAATGATCCTTTAATCCCCTTTATCTTCTTAAGAGCTGCTGTAAAAGATCTACTTGACATTTGAGAAATGAAGAAAAAAAAAGAAATAGGAAGTGTCTCAGTATTCCTCAGAAATGGTGGCTGGAAAGCTCTGAATTGAACCAACCATGAAGAGCTGGCTGCTCAGCTGGGCACAAATGTTGGGCTCCTGCCTTGGCACCCCAACCAACCATGCCACATAAGGCCCTTTGCTGTGGATTTGGCTCCTAATGCTGAGTGTCCTGGTGGGACCCCACCTGATCCAGTCACCTTTGTGAGGGACAGGAGCCTGGGAGATGATTGCCACACTCAGGAGCATCTTGGTTGGCACTGAAGGCTCTCTCTGTGCCCGCTGCTGTTTCCCTTTAAGACCCCAGCATCTCTGGGTGCCTCTGTGCCCCACCTGCCAGCACCACATCCCTTTACCCTGCCCAAATGGGCATTGCAGCTCCTCAGTGGCCTTGTCTCAGTGCTGGGAGCCCAGCAAGAGTGATGGATCATCAATAAGTGATAAGGAGCTCCAGCACAGAGCCCTCAGAGCTGAGCAATGGCTCTGCCCTGCCCACCCATGCCCGTCTGTGGCACCACAGCTGGGCAAGGAGGAGCCTTTGCTTGGCTGCTGCTTTTCGGAGAGTAACGAGGGGTGCCAAGCACTAAAAGCCCAGGGATGTTTGCTCAGGCTGCTAGAGCTCCAGTGATGGACTGTCCTACTCAGGAGTGGAGGATCTGGACTTCCATGGGCTCATAACTCCTGGTGGTGGAGTTTTTGTGGTGCAAAGAGATGTCTTTGCTTGGCTGAGCACACCCCAAGCTGCTGGATGAGGACATCCTGCACTGGCCTGGCTCTGGCTCTTATCTGGGTGAGGTAACACAGCACACAGGCCTTCCAAGAGGGGCTGCAATGAAGGCACCTGGAAAGGGATTCAGGACACAGGCCTTCCAAGAGGGGCTGCAATGAAGGCACCTGGAAGAGGATCCAGCTTTTGAAATAAAGGTATCTGTTTCAAGCACCTCACCCAGGGTTGTAAAGCACTGCAATGGGATGTCCAGGACTGTGGTGGAGTCACCACCCCTGGAAGCGTTGAAAAAACACGTGGATGTGGCACTTGAGGACATGATTTAGTGGTGTAGAGTTGGACTTGATGAACTTGCTCTTCCAACCTTAACCTTAACCTCTCCTATGATTCTTTATTTCGGTTGTGAACTCTCCTCCACCTTAAAACATTACAACTTCCCTTTCTAATCCACTTCCAATTTCACCGACAACAGGAAAAGCCCCAACATCCCAAACAGTTTCAGTGCTGAATGTTCACATCTCCTCTGGCATTTGGTACCTTCTGTGCCACTAAAGAGCCTCCCAGAGAACGAAACATGTTCTTACAGATGTCCCAAAGAGTGCAGTGCCAGGTGACTCCAGGGCTGATGCAGAACTTGCCACCAGTGGTTGTGCTTGTGCAAGGACAGGACACCAAGCAGGTCAGCAATTCTCCTCAGGAGGACACGGGGCATGGCTGGGAACTCTGGAAACCCTGGAGGGACTCCATCCAAACAGCTTGGTTAAGGAAAATGAAGGTGTTACTCCCAAGGGGTGCTGCTCAATTCCAGTTGCTCTTCTCAACTGGAGTAATTAAGGACTGATGGAAGCCAAGGCAATGTGGGGCTTTAACCCCAAAAGCAACAGATGACCAGCAAATGCTCTTCAAAATCACCCAGGAATAGCTTAAAGGTGAAATGTGATTTCCTACAATTAATGATGGGGAATTACCATGGGAATACAAAAAGGCAGCGGGAATTGGGAAACTCAAGCACAAACTCGAGTGGATTCAGAATTCTCTCTCAAATTATTTGTGAATTTATTTGAAGTCCTCTCAGGAGGAACATAATTGTTTCAGCTCCTTGGCTGAAGAGCAGAAACAATGCCCAGTGATTCTGGCAAGCACAGAATCAATGGGAGCTTTTCATAAACAACCTGCAGGCTAAAAAGTGCCTTTCCTAAGGATTCTGAGAAACGCTTTCAGACAGTAAATACTCTGGAAGGGAACTCTGGGGAGAAATCACAAAGGATTAGTTAAAACTGAAGAGGAATCTTGGAGCAAACTGGGGGGACTGTCAGGCAATCCCAGCTGGAAGATGGTCTTGGAACAGCCTGAAGATGGACCAGTGGTGAAGTTTGTGGCATCTGGGCTGGACTGGGAGGGAAATATGGAATTGCAAGAACTTTGTAAGAGCAGAGACATCAGGAGATTTGGCTGGAATCTCTCAGAGCTGCTGAGGAGGCCGCAGGAGCAGGGACAGCCCCCAGGGAATGGCTGGAGCTGTGTCAGGGCAGGCTCAGGGGGCATCTCAGCAAAAGGTTCTTCTTCCCCCAGAGGGTGGTGGGCACTGCCCAGGCTCCCCAGGGCAGTGGGCACGGCCCCAAGGCTGCCAGAGCTGCAGGAGGCTTTGGATGATGCTCTGGGGCACAGGGGGTGACTCTTGGGGCTGGTCCTGGGCAGGGCTGAGGATTGGGCTGGATGATCCTTGGGGGTCCCTCCAGCTCTGGATATTCTGGGATTATTTCTGGAGGGGTTGGAACCAGAGTGTCCCCAAACACCCCCAAAGTGCTGCACAGCACAGGTGGCTGTTCTGCACCAAAGTGAGAGCCCATGGGCTCAGGCATCACCTGTGGCTCAGGGGACACTGGATGTGACACCTCCCACATCCCCCCATCCCAGAGCTGACCCTTCCCAGACCAGCCTTTCCCACCCAGCCCGGGGAGCATCCTCGGGAAGCTGTTGCCATGGTGACTGCATTTTTGGGCCCTGCACATTATTGATGCCAGGGGCCCTAATGTGCTCCCTCCTGGGTGTGTAATGAGCAGCAGCCTGAGGCTGAGGACACCCTGCTGAGCCACCACCACGGCACGTCCTGCCACTTCGAGGTCACCCCGGGACCTGCTGGCCCAGCTGCCACCTCCACGGGCTGGAAATGCAAAGCACCATTGGGATGTGATGGTGCCAAATGGGAGGAAAGCACTCAGTTTAGACACATTTTCCCCTGGGAGAGGCTGACAGCCTCGGTTTGTATTCACAAAGAGTTTGTTCTGGCACTTAAATACAGAGATATTATTTTCGCAGGCAACTGTGGAGGAGCTCCATTATCATTTGCATCCTGTCTGAAAAATGATAATTCTAATTACAATAAAAACATCTTGATTCCATTATGCAGGGGGAGAAAAGGAAGTGGAGAGGCCTTTTTAAAGCCAGCTTTTCTGCCCGTGGCTGCTGCTCCTGCACAGGATTGGAGCTGACTGAATGAGGTGCCTGTTTAGCAGCACAGCTCCTCTGGCTTTCCTGGCTCTCCTGCTCCAGGGTGAGGCTTTTCCTTCCTCACCAGGCACCAGGAGAGCTTTGTGGAGTCAAGAAAACTCTTTCTTTTGTTCCACTGGGGTCTCAGGTTAGGAAGAGAGCTGTTCAAGCTGATGATGTGCCTGGATGCTGTCGATGCAGAGCACGTCTGGCTGTCACTGGGGTTTGTCTCTGTGGTACCACCACGTCTCCAGTTTCCCCAGGTGTGTCAGGGCTTCCTGTGTTCTCCAGCTCACCCTGTGCTTTGGTAGAAGTCCTACAAGTCCAGTTGGTTTCTGGCTAAGGACCTGATGACCTGCCTTTTCCCCCTGCTTTTCTCAAGGAGCTTGGTGGGCTCCTGCTCTCTCCTCTTCCCACCCCAAAGAGCAGCAGCTCAGCACACAAGGATCACAAATCCTGAACTGGCGTGCCTGTAGGGATGGGATTTTGGCAGGAACTCAGCTGACCCACTTTCCTGAGCCCCTAATAACCCAAGAAAGCTCTGTGCCAATCCCACCAGGCCCAAAGCCATGGGTCTCCATCCAGCCCTGCTTCCCACGGTGCCCTCCCAGCTGAACTGAGGATGCTGGGCTTGATGTCAAAGGCAGAAATTCCAATATAATGAATTTTATCTGAGTGCAAGAGCCAAGCAGGGAGGAGAAACACTAATCCTGAAGGTCTCCATGCTGGAGCTGGGATGCTCAGGGCTGGGAGGATGCTCCTGGCTCACAATCCTGCTCTTTCATCCCTTCCTGCAGGCAGCAGGGAGAGCAGAATTCATCCTCTGATTGAGGGGACATCAAGCTAAAAAGGAATGGCCCCTCAGGCTGCTCCTTGTCTGGGGTTGTGCAGCCCTGGGGGACAGACAGGGACAAGGGCTGGGGGTGCCAGTGCTGCTGGCAAGGAAAGCAGAGCCAGAATTGCAAATATTGCAGCTCCTGAGCAATTCCGGTGTTTCTCTCATCTTCCAGGGAGAAAGAAAGGTGCTCGTGTGCCTGAGGATGTGCAAGGCCAAATCCAGGGGGTGTTCAGGGCACTGCTGTTTGTTCTTCTCTCACACACAGTTCTCTGAAACAGCTAAAAAATATGGAATGACGTGGGGGTATCATTTCTTCAGGAGGTGGAGGGTGGCTTTGAGCTAAAGGAGGGCAGGGAGAGAGGGATATTGGGAATGCATTTGGTGGGCAGGCCCTGGCACAGGTTGGGCAGAGAAGCTGTGGCTGCCCCTGGATCCCTGGGAGTGTACAAGGCCAGGTTGGAGCACCCTGGGCTGGTGGGAGGTGTCCCTGGAATGAGAAGGTCTTTGTGTTCCCTTCCAGCCCAACCCATCCTGTAATTCCATGTTCTCTCCCTGTGCCCACACCATCTATTGAGGATGGAAGTGCCCCAGGTCACACTGCTGGGAAGGGCTGGGATGAACACAGTTAATTCCCAGCCTGTGGAATTCTCCAGGAGGAAATCCCATCTGTCCCAAATCCCACCTGTCCCCAGTCCCATCTGTGGAGCTCCACACTTTATTCCTTCAACCATTCTCAAAGCTGGGGGGTCTTACCAGAAACCCCCCTCAGTGAGTCAAATATTTGGAGTCAGTCCCAGCTGCTGTGGATATTTGGGAATTTCCTGTGTGTTTTCCAAGCAGGATTGTTCCAATGAAACCCTGAGTGTAAAAATAGCAGCAGGCTTCTATTTTCTGCTCTTTTCCCACGTGTCCCTGGAGTTAACACTACTTAATTTATAGCCATAAATAGATCTTTCTGTCTGGCTTTATTCCTTTTTTTCTTAGTAACTCTGAGAGCAAAAAAAAATAATAAATACCCCAAACAATCCATCATCTGTTCTTCTTCATTCATGGCAGACAAAGCAGCTAATTAAGTTCTGATTCCAGAGTCTTTAGCATGGCAATGACATCTTTAAGCACAACGCTGACAGCTGGAGCATCAAATCCCTGCCCTGGGTGTTCAGCACTGCTGGGGGACATTTGGAGATCCCTTTGGTCCTATAAATGGAGAGGAGTTGAAATATCACTTATTGAGATGTTAAATAAAATGGGAGCCGGGAAACTTTATTTCCGAGGCTCTAACCCCAATTTTGGAGTTTCTGGGGGAGCTTTTGAACTCAGCACAGCTGGGAGACAAAGGGAACTAAATCCTCCTCAGCCACCCTCTGCTGTTTGAGGCAAAACAGGCAATGAAAGGGAGAACCAAAACCAATCCTCCTTGTGAGGGGGCTGTGGGAAGGATTATCCTACTCTTTCACTTGATTTATTTAACTGGAGGTGAATAGAACTGGGGTTAAAATATTTGCCTAAATGTGCCCCTCCATACACATCCTGTTTGTTCTTGGCTCCAGCCTGGACTTTGTGGGTTTCTTTGACTCCTGTGGGTGCCAGAATTCAATTTTCTCTTGAGTTCCTGAGAGCTTTCAAAGGTGAGACAACTTGGTGTCCTGAGAGCTGATGACTGAGAGCCTATTGATTCACCAATCAGGAATTCATGCCAAGTTTCATAAGGCCCACCCCTCTCACACCTTTTTAGTCCCCCTTTTCCTCCCAAAAACTTGCAATAAATCAACACACAGAAAGGTGAATCACTGCTCTTTGCTTGGAAAGTCTTTGAGGACAAGAATCTTCACTCCCAACGCCAAGTTTTTGATATTCTCGCAAGAATAAGGAGATGACCCAAGTAGGGTCAGGCCAAGGGAGGGTTAGATCAGATATTGGGGAACATTTCTGTATGGAAAGGGTGGTCAAGCATTGGAACAGGCTGTGCATGGAGTCACCACCCTGGAGGGTGTTCAGAAAGGTGTGGCTGTGGCACCTGGGACATGGGTTAGTGGTGGACACGGTGGTGGGGCTGGGATGGGCTTGATCTTTGAGGTCATTCCCACCCTGACCAGTTCCTTGGTTCTCAGTGGACACAGAGAGTTTCTCTCCAGGTCAGGAAAGACAAGCCAGGGGTGGTGCAAAGACACCCCATGGATGAAGATTGATCTGCTGTTGCAGGACAATCCAACCCCACCTGGAGGTGCCTTGCTGGGCTGGATCTGAGAGCAGCCCATGCATTGGGGTGACCTGGGATTCTCCTGCCTCTGACACGTGTTCCCTGCACTGTGGAACTCCTCAAACACCGGTGGGTTCTCCTCAGCTTCCATCTGAAATGCAGGAGAGTTGTCTGGCTGGATGCCATTCCCTAATGCTGTGCAATGTGGTGGAAGACAGAGCAGAAGGGGAAGGAGATGTTGCATCACCTCAGACAACTTCATCTCCAGCGCTCCCATGGCTGCTCTTAATTAAGGGGGTCATTAAGGCCCAGCAATTTTGGGCAGGGTTGGAACGCTTGGGGTGGTGCTTTGGCCAGACAATTTGGAAGCTGCTCCTAAAAAGCTTCTGGGCTGAGTCTCAATTATTCATGGGACAGGTTTCTTCCATCAGAGGGACCTGTGGGACATCCCAGTGCTGGGTGAGGGGGGTTATCCCAGGGCTCTGCTCACCCTGAGGACACAGAGGGAGGGCAAAGGTGGGAAGGGAACCATTTCTTACAACATTTTGGGGCAGGTGATGATGACACCCCATGGGAGGAGGAAGCAGCCAGGACAGGACCTCACCCAGCTGTCCCATATGGATCTGTTCCACCACTAAGACCTGGGATTAGTGGGGTGTTAAAAACAGCCCTATAAAAAATGATTGGCTGATAGTGAGGCAGCAAGTGAGGTAAAGATTTAGGGGAATATGAGAATGGAGTTAATTTTAGACCAGAGAGGGGTTGGAAATGCTGATAAATATGCAGGACCAGCATCCAGGCAGGGCTGAGGGATGTTTGGGATAAAAGAGGGATGTTTGGGATAAAACTCTTCTCTCCCTGGTGTGTGGCTGTTGCTACAGGATGCCAAAAACAGGACTCAAAACATGAACAAGAGAATTACAGAATGGGTTGGGAGGACCTTAAAGACCATCCTGTCCCATGGGCAGGGACACCTTCTACTAGCCCAGGTTGCTCCAAGCCCCATCCAACCTGGCCTTGTTAGTTGAACAACTGGAACCATGGAATGGCTTGGCTTGGAATGGACCTTGAACACCATCTCATCCCAAGCCCCAAATGGCTCTGAATCACCAGGGACACTTGGAAATGACAGAGAAATCCACCTCAGCACCTCCAAGGGAGGCCCTTGGGCCCCCAGAGATGGGGGTGAACACTCCCACAGCACAGCAAAGGGCTGGGGTTCCAACAAATTGGCATTTTGGGAAGAAAAAGCTATTTTATCATAGAAGTTGGAAGATGCAAATAAGTGTCTGGAGGGGTTTTTTTTGGAAACCATTGAAGCAGGTTGAGGACTAACTTCTTCTTTTTTCAAATCTCTGGTTTCCAGCTACATCTTTCATTGCCTTTCAAAACTGGGTCCTTTATTAACGAGAGTTAAATTGCATAATACTGAGAAAGAATTTAAAATAATTACTTCCTAACCCCGTTTGCAAAGCCCTGAAGCACAAGGCTTTATTACCCTTATCTTAACTTTCTTAACTACTAACGTTTTAGTAGTTAGAAAATTATCCTTTCCCTTTAGAAAATCCGGCTGCAGTTATTTTTTCCACATTTTTATTAGCCCTCCATATATTGATAATAATCTCACCATATTGAGGTGTTTCAGGAGAAGACATTAAGGCCAATCAAGTGAATAATTCAACATTTTAAAAACTGTCTGAACACAAATTTACACAATAGCCTGTGACAAAAGAATCTTTGGGGGCCGATCAAATAAATAACAGTCATTTTTCAAGAACACTGCCAGAGGGAAAATACCCAGCTCTTTCTTCCTGGTGTGCTGGAAGAATTCACGGGGCTTGGCAATTGGAGCAGCTCGAAAGCTGAGCTTTGCAAAGCTCTCCTGGGCTGCTTTGAGGCAGCACCTGCAGAAATCCCAGACTGATCTTGTCTTCCTGTTTTAGGGGGGAAAATATGGGATCCCAGACTGGTTTGGGTTGGAAGGGACCTTAAAGATCAACCAGTGCCACCCCCTGCCATGGGCAGGGACACCTTCCACTGTCCCAGGGTGCTCCAACCTGGCATTGGACACTTCCAGGGATCCAGGGGCAGCCACAGCTTCTCTGCCCAACCTGTGTCAGGGCCTGCCCACCCTCCCAGGGCACAATTCCTTCCCAGTATCCCATCTAAATTTCCTGTCTTTCAGTTTGAACCCATTGCTCCTCATCCTATCCCTACAGTTCTTGATTAGGATTATATCTATTACATCTATTTTATGATATATATCATACAGTGTTATGATATATAACACTGTATTAATATTTCTTGATGATATGACTCCAAAACACACATAAATATGCACACCCCACATTTTGTCAACCTCAGGGCATTCCCTGGAAAGCATTTCCCTCTTCTCCCTTTCCCCCCAGTATTTTTTGGCAGTCAGTGTAAAAGATGAGAAACCCACACAAAGCTCTGGCTTAGCTGGGCCCATCATTTCACAGGAAAAGATTTTGTCTCCCCTTAAGCTTGGATTTTCCAGACAGTGCTTTTGGAGTGCCCTGGATTTGTGAGCTTTCAGCTGCATCACTTTTCTTAAGAGTCCAGCAGGTAAAATATCTCCGTGCAACAGCAAAACCTGCTCAACTATAAAAATAATTTGGGAGCTCTTATCACACCAAACCTCCCAGGTGAAACCTGTCCTGGGATCCACCTGCACAGCCCCTGGAGCTGCACTCCTGATTTCTCCACACTTTCTGAGGAGAGCAATTTTTCACATGAAACACTTTTTATTTCACTCTCTGCTAAATCCCACTTTAAATCTGGAAGGTGAGTGAGTGACTCTCAGGCAGGGCTGTTCCCAGTATGGGAGTTCTTACTGGGGTTGGAGCCTGAACTGGTAGAGGCAAAGTGTGGTCAGACCGTACCTCTAAATGCACACAGAGCACTCACAGACTGGTTTGGTGGGAAGGGACATTAAAACTCATCCAGTTCCACCCCTGCCATGGGCAGGGACACCTTCCATCAGCCCAGGGTGCTCCAAAACATGGCCTTGGACACTTCCAGGGATCCAGGGGCAGCCACAGCTTCTCTGGGCACCCTGTGCCAGGGCCTGCCCACCCTCCCAGGGCATAATTCCTCCCCAATATCCCATCCATCCCTGCCCTCTGGCACTGGGAAGCCATTCCCTGTGTCCTGTCCCCCCATCCCTTGTCCCCAATCCCTCTCCAGCTCTCCTGAAGCCCCTTTAGGCACTGCAAGGGGCTCTCAGCTCTCCCTGGATCCTTCTCTTCTCCAGGTGACCCCCCAGCTCTCCCAGCCTGGCTCCAGAGCAGAGGGGCTCCAGCCCTTGGAACATCTCCGTGGCCTCCTCTGGACTCCTCCAGCAGCTCCACATCCTTTGGATGTTGTTCCCAGGGCTGGAGGCAGCTCTGCAGGGGGGTCTCACCTGAGGGGCAGAGGGGCACAGTGCCCCCCTCTCCTGCTGCTCAGGCTGCTTTAGGTGCAGCCCAGGGTGTCTCCTGTACCCAGCAGTTCATTTTCCCAGTTATTGCTACTGGATCAGGCACTGGGAGTGTCTGGCTGGGCCACAGAAAGAAAGTGGAGCTTTAGGAGCTCTGTCAGGTGTCCTGATGTTGTTTGTTCCCCACCAGTGACTCAAACCCAGAGCCAAACTGAGTGGGTGGGGGAGTTGCAGAACAAATGTTATGCCATGTAGAGGAGAATTGCCAACAGGGTTTGTCAGCCAGAGCACCAAATGCAGAGCTGAAGGTCTCTTTTTTCAGATGCAGCTCCTTCAAATGGCTGGTTTGTTGCACCTGCACAGCCCTGCCCTGCTGGGGAGTGTCCTGTCTCGAGTTGGAGCTGGGCTGTGTTTGCCAAGGCTTGTCTTTCCTGGCACGATGATTGTTATCACTGCCAGGCCTGTCTCAAAGGCTCAGCAGTGCCTGGGCTAGCACACAGTGCTGCCCACACCTTAAAATACCCAAATTCCTCTTTCTGCGAGGAGGAAGGAGTTGGAAGGTGAGAATTGTGAAGGGTGAGGGTAGGAAGTTGGAGATTGGGTTACAGAGGTGGGAACAGCCACCTGAGGGGCTGGAAAGAGCCCAGGGAAGGTAAAACCCTTCTGTGCCAGGAGTGCTGTGGAGTATCCTGAGATAGAGATGGAATATCCTGGGACAGAGATGGAATATCCTGAGATACAGATGGAATATCCTGGGATACACAAGGAATATCCTGAGATACAGATGAAATATCCTAGATACAAACAGAATATCCTGAGATAGAGAAGGAATATCCTGGATACATAAGGAATATCCTGAGATACAGAAGGAATATCCTGGGATACACAAGGAATATCCTGAGATACAGATGAAATATCCTAGATACAAACAGAATATCCTGGGATACAGAAGGAATATCCTGAGATAGAGATAGAATATCCTGAGATACAGAAGGAATATCCTGGATACATAAGGAATATCCTGAGATACAGATGAAATATCCTGGATACAAACAGAATATCCTGGGATACAGAAGGAGTATCTTGAGACCGAGATGGAATACCCTGAGATACAGAAGGAATATCCTGGATACAGAAGGAATATCCTGGATACAAAAGGAATATCCTGAGATACAGATGAAATACCTGGATGGCACCAGAGGCACAGGGAAGTGCCAACCCTCGGTGCCAGGAGAAGGCTCTGGGGCTCCACACCCTCCCTGTGTCCTCCCCACAGGCAGCTCTGGATGTTCTCCACCCTCCCTTCTCCACATCCCTCCTCTGCCCTCCAGGGCCCTGCTGAGGGTGGGATGGACCTTCCCACCATCTCCTCTCCTCTCCACCGTGCAGTTCTCCACGCTTGATTTATTCCCTCAAGATTTAGCTTCCATTTGCTGGGCTTCTTTTTATTAGCACCATCCAAGAGTTTGGGGCAGTAAAGCACCCTGTGGATCATCCATCTCCTGGCAGGCTGTCTCGGGGGCTCCCCTGCCTCATTTTTCAGCAGGCGGTGGGTGTCAGGACTCTCTGCATTTGGAACTTGTTCCCTGGCTCCCTCTGCCCCTGTTCTTTCAGATGCCTTCTCTGTGCTGATAAAAACCCATTAAAGCCTGCATGAGCATTGCCTTGGTTATTTATTGCTCTCTCCTAAATAATGTTCTGAGGTTTGGCTGCCCTCCTTGCCACGACGTCGCCGTCCATCTCTCGCTCTCAGCTCCTGGGATGGCACTTTTTGCCTCTTGTCTCCCAAGCCAAACTTCAGCACGGGCTCCAAAATGCTGGTTTGATGGGGACAGCACAGGGGACAGGAACCAGGGGGCCTTGGGCTTGGTTTGAGCAAGGGGGAGGCAGCTATAGCTGTGAAAAATGGTAGATTGAGAATTGCTTTATCTGGCTGCTCCATCAGTGAGGCAAAGCATTTGGGCTCTGCTGTGCTGGGCACTGGGTGTGTTGGATGCAGAAATCCCCCCATCTCAAGGGAATTGCCCCCATATTTTGCAGTGAGATGCCAAATAAATGAGTTAATTTGTACATGATGACACTCAGAGGTAACAGAAGCAGCAAGACCTCAGGGGTGGGAGCCAAAGGCACCAAACAGCAACACTTCTCCTCAGTAAATCCCTCCTTTGGCTCCACTTTGCTCCCCAAGGTAGGTGAAGCAGCAGATTATTTCAGCCATTCATCACCTCAATCCGTGAAGTGGCTTCAGGTCAGTTTTGGGCACGGTGGATCCCACTGGCTTCCTGGAGACCAGAGCTGGAAGAGGGAATCTCTTGGATTTAACATAAAACTCCTCTTGTGTGTGGAAACCTACACTCCAGGCAGCAAGAGAGGTGGAGGCACTCACAGAAAAATGGAATATTTGGGGTTGGAATGGACCATGAAGATCGTGCAGAGGGCAGGGACACCTTCCACTAGCACAGATTGCTCCAAGTTTATCCAACCTGACCTTGGACACTTCCAGGGATGGGGCAACCAGAGCTTCTCTGGGAGCACATGGAATCTTCTGCATCCCTGTGCTCACACAGGAGGATGAGGGTCCCAGCACATGGGCAGGGGCTGCTGCACCCCAGAACTGCAGCCCAAACAAAAGAGAACGGTTTGATGAAGATGCCTGAATTAATCAAATCAATAATTGTAAGCACTTAATGCCTAAAGTGGTTTGAGTGTTGGTTCTAAAAGCCTGGGTGTAAACAGAATGTAGAAATAGTGAGTAATTGACAGCTCGTTCTGGGAAAATGGATCTGCTGTCCATGGAGTGGCTGAGCTGCTGGAGGGGTGCAGCAGGAGGATTTATGTCTTTGCAGAGTGCTCAGGTATTAATCATTTGTAACTATAATGCCCTGACTTAGTGCTGAGTGCAGCCCAAGCCCCATCTGCCTGGAGGGAGGGACCCAAAACTGATTCAGGAGCCAGGCTTTGGAAGGCCAGAGCTCAGAACGAACCCATTCCAAGCTGCACTTTTGGTCCAGATGTTTCTCCTCAGGCCTCTGTGCCTGCTGAGCTCCTGGAAGTGATGTCTGGAGTGAAGTGAGCCTGGGCAAGGGGAGACAACCCAGAGAAGGCAGGAAAAGGCTCCCTTGCCTCCAGGCTGGCAGGGTTTGTGGGTTGGGGGTTAATCCTTGTGCTGCTGAGCTGTCCTGCTGGCTGAGTGCACCCTGATCCCCTGGCACTGGGTGTTTTGGGGAAAGGAGCACCCTAAAGCCATGGCTGAGGTGAAATGAGAGCTCTCACTTCTTTTTTTGTGCTTGTGCTAAACCAAGTGGCACCAGCAGAGCCAGGAACGTCCTACAGGAGCACAAAGCAGAGCTGGAGCTCAGTGGGCACGTGGCAAACCTGGAGCTTTCTCACTTCTCTTTCCGCAGCAGAAGAGCATTTGAAGTTTAGCCATAAATTTTGAGGGGTGTTTTTAACGTCAGGGATGGAAAGGAAGCAGCCCTTGAGCTGCCACGAGTTTGAGGAGAGCTTGGAAATCTCCCTGATCCCCGGGATTTAAGCATGTGCTCAGAGTTTAAATGCAGGCTGAAACTCAGCTTCCAGTTAGCTCCTTATCCCAGCAGAAGAGGCTCAAACCTCATTTCACCATGTGAAACAGCTTTGCCCATTCTTCCCCAGCCTGCTGGAAACTTTACCAGGCCAGGTGATGCCACCCCAGCCTTTTCTGGACTGTTTAAAAGGTGTCTGGATTTTTAAAATGTTTATTAAGATAGTAACATAAACCAGGGAGATGAAATGTTTTAAAACCAGCCCAGAGTGCTATGTCTGCTGGCTGATAAATCAGTGCCCTTATCAACTTCTCATGCATTGCAATGGACTTGGCAAAGATTAGCAGAAGATGAAAGCCCTTTATTACCCTCATCTTCAGACTTCTGAACACTCACACTCAAGGACAATTCCCCACACCTTATCTGGCTGGAGACAGCATTGATTTAGCTTACATTAACCTTTTAAGACCTATCAGATTACGCTGGATACATTTCACTTGATAAGAATTTAGCTGGAGTTGAGTCTCTGCCGTTCCTCTGTCCTGTAGTGGTGTATTAATCACCATCAGCCAAGCTGCCTCCCAAACTTTGGGTGGCAAAGTGGTTTTAATCACAATTTTAGTTCTAAAATTACTGACCAATCTTCCCAGCCACCTCAGTCATTTGGAATCAATTGTTCCCAGGAACACTGAACTTTCTAACAAAAAGGCTTTGTGCTCTGCTGTTTCGAGGTTCACTCCAGGCAACCTGAGGACATAATTCTCCCACCATCCTACTTATGATGTCCTGGACAACCTCATTACCTTTTGTGCCTCACCTCACTGTCATTTTATCAAGATTCATGTTTTGGCTTTTTTTGGGAGTAGGGGGAAGAAATTTGTAACTTTAGCTGAGTTCTTGACACAAAACCTGGGGTGTTTTATACCCCCTTGTCTAAGGTAGGATAAGAACCCTCAAACAGGAATTCTGTATCTTTTCAGTCCAGCTGATGCCATTCACAAGCAGTGACTGGAGGCAACTGGGGACTCTTTTTTGACCCACAAGAACAAAAAGGCAACTAATTCCCCCAGAACAGCAGCAAAACCCCGTGGATGGGCCGTGTGGGAACACTCTGGGCAGGATGGTGCTGGCATGGACTGGGCTCACCGAGAGCAACATCCCCTGCTGTGTCTTGAACTCAGAGTTCCCATCAAAGGAACTGCTTGGGAAGGAGAATGGTTGCACTTTAGTCCCAAATCTGAGACTTCTGCTGGTTCCTGCCTGTTTACTATGGATGTCCCTACCTGGGGGCTGCTCTGCTGCACATAATGGAGCCATTACATTAATAAGGTAACAGACCTCTGGCACAGAACTGCTGGTTGGGGCCACTTCTCTTTAAAACAACACCTTTCAAACATGCTTTGGTTAACCCTGTGCAGCACCAGCTCCTGCTGCTGTTCCTTGACTTAATCAGCCCTGTCAGGAGACATCTGGATGTAGAAGACAGTACAACTCCCAGGAGCAGCACTGTGTGACATCGGGTGACACGTGTAGGACACGGTTTGGGCAAGGAGAGTCCCATCAGCCGGCCGAGGAAATGCTGCTCATCCCCCTGGGAACTCATTATGTCAGTGGACCTGGAAGTGGAGTTTTGCTCCACGCTGCTTTGTCCTTTGCAGGGCTTTTGCAGGGTGATTGATTGGCTGTTCTGCTCCTTTCCACAGATTAGTGAGGCCGTAAAGAGAGAAAACAAAGAGGCAGCCCCATAAAAACAACCAAATAGTGAAGAGATCAGAGTAGCACAGCACGGGAACATAACTATAAGTCACAGGCTGCAGGTGGCATTAAAGGTGGGGAGGGTTTGTTCTCATGGAGATTGGAATAAGAACAGTAAATGGCACAGAACTAATCTTGGCTCAAGATAAAATATTTTCAGTGACTACAGGAAAAAAACAGTGGGAGTGGGTTGAGAGGGCAAAGCGACATCAATATTCCCCAGAAACGGGATAAATTCCTCTCAAATAATGTTGATAGCTTTTTATAGGCTTTTCCTTTTAGTACAAACATGCTGTAGTTCCTAAGGGTGTTTAGGAGGTGGGAGGGCAAGCAGGAGTTAAATCCATACTGGGAAATAACAAAGCAGGAGTTAAATCCATACTGGGAAATGACACACTGGGATCCAATGGGTGGCCCCATGAAAAGCCAGAGCCCAGCTGAGCCCTTTCCTCCCCAGAAAGGACAAGGAGCTTTTCCTCCTCACCGTGGGAGTGTTTTGTCCACACTGAGCTCCAGGAACAGTCCTTGGAGTTCTGCCCTCCAGCTGTGCCCAGATGTGGCCCCAGGTACCCAGAGCCAAAACCCCTCCAGGGAGTTCATTATCCCTTGTCCCTTTGGATGTTTCCATGTCACTCCCTCAGCTGATGAGCTCTTTGGTGCTGTGGTGGATTCCTGGTGAGTGAGGGATCCCTCGGAGCCTTCAGGTGGCATTTCCCACCCAGGATGGCCTGGGTTCAGGACAAGTGTGATGGGCAGTTGCTTTCTTTTATCACAAGGGATCATCGATGGCATCACTGCTGGGCACGTTGTGGTTGGATATTGGGCAGGAATTGTTGGCTGGGAGGGTGGGCAGGCCCTGGCACAGGGAGAAGCTGTGGCTGCCCCAGACCTGGAAGTGTCCAAGGCCAGGTTGGATGGGATTTGGAGCACCCTGGGCTGGTGGAAGGTGTCCCTGCCCATGGCAGGGGGTAGCACTGGATGATCTTCCACTCCCCTTCCAACCCAACCCACGCTGTGATTCTGTGAAGTCAAGACCATATAGTTGAACATGAGACTCTGCTGGTTTTTTCCTCTTGGAGGAGGGCCCAGTGAGGGATTTAAAGACAGCAAAGCTTTGGGGAGGCTGTTCTGAGTCAAGGCATGGACTGAGTGCTGCTCCTGTGTGCCAGGGCAGAGCCACATTGCTGAGGTTCAAACCCAGCAGGAACCTGGTGTGGAGAGGAATCCAGCTGGGAATCCTGCACTGCCATGGGAACACTCAGGAACTGTGTTCTGTTAGCAGGGACTGGTGACTCTGAGCTGCAGAAAATAACTTCTCAGAGAGCTTGAACTGGTGTAGATGGAGACATTTCAGCAGAGGCTGCTGTAATACAGAAATCAGGAATTGTTATCAACTCCCTCTCAGCCCAGACTCCCCTGGATCTTTTTACAGCTGCACTTATTGCTGAGACTTAAACAATTTACCTACCCAGGCTGGCCCTTCTGCCTCAAAGACTTCAGGCAAGGGCAAACCTAAACCTTTGTATCTCCAATTTCAATAAAGAGAAGACGAGCAAGAATGTACTAATCCTTGACTCCTAAATTTATGAACTTGCCAGTGTTAACCTTTTGCTTTATTGCTTTTATGGCCACGCTATAAAACACAGCCCTGGTGAAACACCTGAGTGGTTGAAGGATGGTGCCTGCAAGGGTTGGATTCCTGAGCATGAAGAGCCCTTCCTCCCACTGGGAGATCCCCCATGGCACAGGGGGATGGCACAGGGGCTTCTCTGTGCTCAGACATGCCTAGAGCCAATATAAATGAGAAGGGGGTGACACTTATGTGACTTATGTGACTCAAACTTGCTGCTCCTTGTGGTCCTTGAGGGCTTGGCCATGCTCTGCGGAGCTGGGGACGTGCTCTGTGCCATCCCACACTTTAATATGGTTAAAGTGCTTTATGTTGTGCCATAAAGGGCTCTAAAGGCTGTGAGGGGTGACAGCTGAGACCTCCTGGGGGAAGGAGGGAATGGAATTAATAAATCAAGCAGTTTGGTGAGGGCTTGGCGTGTTTCTGTGCTCACAGCTCTGAGGCTGAAGAATATGGGGGAAAATTAATATATCTGCATGATCTGTGGCTGGATTTTGAATTGTGGGCTCAGGCCTGCAAGGGCTCTGCATGTTCCTTGGGGGTCCCATGAGATGTGGGGATATGGACATGAGGGGAGTGTAAAGGCAGCTCCTCCAGCTCCTTGCCCTGGGTTGGGGTCTCTGGGGTCTGTGACAGTGCTGAGAGACCCCTTTGTTGTCCCTGGTGCTGGGGTTGCATCTCTCCATCTGTGCAGAGCACTCCATGAGCTCATGACACCAAAACTCAGCTGTAGAAACCAAATTCTGCTGCTTTCTGCCCCAGCCAGCTCCGAGATGTCCTCCAGAGCTCCTCCTCCTCAGCTGGACTGCCAGGGCTGGGAGAAACCTGGAGAACCCAGAGGTTTGTCCACATGCCCTTGGGTGGGCAGCAAAGCTCTGGGACCTCTGGGCTGAATCAGGAGCTCACTGGGGGGAAAGTGTGTGTTTGTGTGGTTTCTTCTAAGCTAAAGAGCCCAGAGAGTCCTTTAATTGAAGCTTTTAGTCAACCCCAGGCAGGGAGATGCCTCCAGTTTGTCGTGTCACTTCCAGGAGCATCCCTCCCTTCCAGGACCTGAGCAGTCCTGACCAAAGGAATGGCCCTGTCCAGGTTTCACACCAGCTGCAGGGGAGCCTGGGGAACAGCAGGAGGGAAGCTCCGCAGATCTCATCCCAACCACCTCCTGAGATATTCCTGTGCCTTTTTGACCATGGGATGATCTCCAGCCCCAAGTGTGGCACCATGGGATGATCTCCAGCACCAAGTGTGGCACTGTGGGCACTGTCCCAACAGTTCTGGGTTGGTGATGGCCACAGAGCCCCTTTTTGGGCTGAGGTGGCACGAGCAGCTCTAAAATCACTTCAGATCAGCTCTGTTTCTGGGTGTTTTGCCACATCCTTCCCTTCCAGGACCTGATCAAAGGAATGGCCCTGTCTAGGTTTCACACCAGCTGCAGGGGAGCCTGTGGAGCAGCAGGAGTGAAGCTCCACAGATCTCATCCCCAACCACCTCCTGTGCTACTTCCATGGGATGAGCTTTAGCCCTAAATGTGTCCCCGTGGGCACTGTCCATACCAAGAGCTGTGGGTTGGTGATGGCCCCAGAGCCCCTTTTTGGGCTGAGGTGGCATGAGCAGCTCAGCTCAGTTTCTGGATGTTTTGCCACCTCCCCAGTGCTGTCCTACATTGATGAGCTCCTTAGAGCTGTCACAACCCCGAGCAGCAGAGCGGATGGTTAAGTGGAAAATGGGGCTTTTTCCCCCCCTTTACGATGGGAATTGGTCCCTTCACCGGCTGGGCTGAATTTGCAAGGGAAATGCCAAGGCAAGAAGAGGGTTTGTGTTATTTCTCGGAGCTGATGGGAGCCCTTTGGAAGGGCATTCACCAACCCAGTCACGGCAGAACCTCCAACAGCCCCAGCAGAGCTGCTCAGAAAGCTGCTGTCCTCCTGTAGCGTTCCCCAGGAGCTTAACCAGCTCTGACAGCATCTCTTCTGCAAGCACCTGCCTGGCTGGGAGGAAATGCAGCAGCCCCGAGGGCTGGAGGTGCTGGGAGCTGAGGAATTCTGCACCTGAGTATGCTGAGGAGATGGCACTTGGCCTGAGCCAAGCCTATGTTGGCAAGGGGGGGACAAAGCATTGCCATGAATGGATTGTTTAATTGTGGTTCTTCTTGCTGTATGTGCAGGCTTGGGATATCATTTGGGACATCAACAGCCAAGGAGACCTGATAAATTGTGCAGTCAGGGCACAAACATGCTCAAAGCCGAGCTCTTGATGAGTTTTTATCCAGGGAGAAGGGTGTGGTTGCCAGGATTTTGGAGATAAGTCTGATTTTTTCTTAGCCTTGGATGGCAGGAAGAGGCGTTAAAGAGTGGAAGGATAAAATGAGTTCCTCTGGTGCCACAGTGTCATCCAAGGCTTTGGATTCAAACAGGGCACGCAGGTGGGAAGAGCAAAATGCAATTTCATTATCCCCTGCAAACCTTGGGAGCTTCAGGGCAGGAATTGGGTTTATTCCAATAACAAAAACCTAGAGCTTTCATCTGAAATTCAGGGCACAGAGTCTGCTCCTTAAAACCAGGGAATAGAGGATATAATTGGCCAACATCTGGTGTCCTTGGTAGCAAAATGCTCCTGGATGCTTCTAAAGCACAGCCCTTGGTAGTTCTCAGGAAATGAGTGGTTTAAAGTGGGGGGATGCACCACCACAGTAGCTCATGCATGGTCAGCAGAGACCTGGGGACATTCCTGGTCAGCAGTGACCTGAGGATATTCCTGGTCAAATGTGACCTGGGGACATTTCTGGTCAGATGTGACCTGGGGACTCTCCTGATCAGATGTGACCTGGGGACATTCCTGGACAACAGAGACCTGGGGACATTCCTGGTCAGCAGAGACCTGGGGACATTCCTGATCAGATGTGACCTGGGGACATTCCTGGTCAGATGTGACCTGGGGACATTCCTGGTCAGCAGAGACCTGGGGACATTCCTGATCAGATGTGACCTGGGGCCATTCCTGGTCAGATGTGACCTGGGGACATTCCTGGTGAGCTGTTTATACACTATTTTCTACCCCCACTTATTTAAAACCAGCTCTAACAAGCTCTTCCCCTGAACCCTGAAGGTTTCTGGTCTTGGACTTCAGGACCAGGGGACCAACAAGGTCAAGTTTAGGCTCTCAAGAGGTTTCTGAGGGTATCAAACCTCCAGAATGTCTGCAGAGCCCACCCTGGCCCAGCTGCAAGGTTGGACAAGCGAGGCCTTAATGCAGCAGGAGGGTTTTATATAGGAATAGAAGTGGAAAGGGGAATAAAAATAGCAGAGAAGGAAGAGGAGGATCCACAGGGCCCCGAGCAGCAGCTCCCTGAGCATTTTGGGCTCAATGGGCTCTGATTGCTGCACACCTGCCTGCTCCTCTGAGCTGCAGCAGCCAAAGAATCCCCCCTGACATGCAAATCCAGCACATCTCCAGGAGCTTGAGGAGAGGGGGAATAAATCTGAGAGTCCCAGTCTCAACTTCAGCTGCCTGAGGGTTTGACTGGTTTTATCCCTTCTCAGGAAAGGCTGCACGAGAGGGGTGAAGGGTTCTCACTCCTTTGTCATCCTGGAAAGGATCTGGGGGCTCTGCTGGAGCAACCAGGTGTTTCCCAACAAATCTCCTCAGCTTCTACCACCAAATGCTTGGAAATGAATGTTCCTTCCCAAGGCTGTGGCATTTCCATGGGGAAAGCTCCCAAAATCCAGAGAGCTCAGGGTGCTTTGGGGCAGAAATTCCAAAGAATCCGAGAGCTCCCTTTGCCATGGGTTGAGTTTCAAAAGGAGCACTGGCAGTGCCATAGAAATCCAAGGACCACCTTGGCATGGTTATTTTATATTCCTTATTTCAATACAATTTGCTTTTGTAAATACTCATTTCCATTAACAAATTCAAATGGTATACTTAGGGAGCTCTCCCCTGTTCCCCATCAGGAGCAGCACTGGGATTCTGGAGGATCATGGCCTAAAAATGTATAGATTTGAGCTTTTTTTCTCCCTTCAAAGTAAAATATCTTGGAAATTCTTAGAACTATTTTGGGATGGGAAACCCATTTTTGTGATCAGCAATAATTTCATCTGATTCTGATGAAAGCAGTGGTCCTTAATAGTAAGGCAGGATGGCTGGTAATCATTAACAAGACTTCAAAACCTCCTCTCTGAGAGATAAATGTATATTTTCCCTGTTAACACACTGCCTTGACTTTGCATTTCCCCCTTTTTCAGCCTCTCTAAAAGACACCATCCAGAGCAGCATCTGATAATTAACCCCAAAGGGCCACAGGTACCATTTGATTTCAAAGAGGGACTTTCATGGCAGGAAAAGATATTGATTAAACAAAAAAAACCAAGGCTTTTTGCATCAAAAGAAGGACTCAGAGAGCTCTGTGTGCAGGTTTGCTCCTGCATGGAGCGTCCCTTCCCCAGTCCTACCCTTTGGGGACTGCAGAAGGGACAGGAAAAACTGGGAGCAGGGGGAGAATTTATTGGGTAGAGAGGCTGAGGAAATGAAATTACCTGTTTGAAGGTGGCCAAAGAGCATTAACATGGCAAAGAGAGGGGCAGAAAGCAAAGAACCTTTGGGAATGAGGCAACTCTGCAAGGATTTCTGCACTGGAACTAAGATAACTGAAGGGAAAAACAACCCAAGGACAAGAACAGCAACACAAAATGAGGCAGAGTCACCGAGAGAGGAATTTCTGCCTCCCTGAAGTTTTTACTGCCTTGCATTGGGTTTGGTTACAAGAAATAATGAAGGTGATGTGGGAAAAATCAAAGTAAAATAGTGATGTTTCCAAAGGCCTTTCCCTTGGTTTTCATTATTTTATTATTATAATATATAACTCCCTATTTGAACATGATTGTTTGGGCTGATAATCAAACTCCTTTCTCTCTGTCCCCAACCTGAGGCTCTCCTGGTTGATGAAAGAGCAGCTGAGCCCTCCCAAATGATGGAATTCAAAGGACCAGGAGGGGGACAGGAGACTCCAAGAACTCCAAGAAGGAGGGAAAAGGTAGAGCCACCACCAGGGCCAGCAAGTGAGAGACCAGCTAATTGGAAATGTTCGTTATGTTAATTGATCTGTAAATTGTGGTGGCCCCTGCAAGGTCCTCGTGGGGAGGAAAAGCCCCAAATGATTCCCACAGGATTATTGTAATAAAAAACTCCCACATTTATGGCCTCTGTTCTATGGAGTTAATCACGATGTATCTGTTTTAAATCTCAATTAGTGTCCTTTACAGTCAATTCATATTTAATTAATACGAGGGGCTGATTAAATGGAAAGAGAAGACTCATTTTGCACAAAGTGCTCCGGGTCCTTTCCCTGCCAGAGTGTGGCTGGAAAGGCAAAGTGACAGTGACAGGGCTAGACTCGACAGCTCTGGGCTTTGCCAACGTTTCCTGCTATTTCTGAGGGTTCAGGAAGGCAGAAATTGCAACTCAGCTGAACTGGCTGCAGGGCCAGACCCTGCCAGGGCTCAGGGTCCAACCAGGGCTGGAGAAACCCATGGGGAGAAAGGGAAAGGTGTGGCTGGGAAAGTGTCCTGGGATCCTGGAATGGTTTGGGTGGGAAGGGACCTGAAAACTCATCCAGTGCCACCCCCTGCCATGGGCAGGGACACCTTCCACCAGCCCAGGGTGCTCCAACCTGGCCTTGGGCACTCCCAGGGATCCAGGGGCAGCCACAGCTTCTCTGCCCACCCTGTGCCAGGGCCTGCCCACCCTCCCAGCCAACAATTCCTTCCCAATATCCCATCCATCCCTGCCCTCTGGCAGTGGGAAGCCATTCCCTGTGTCCTGTCCCTCCATCCCTTGTCCCCAGTCCTTCTCCAGCTCTCCTGGAGCCCCTTTAGGCACTGCAAGGGGCTCTCAGCTCTCCCTGGATCCTTCTCTTCTCCAGGTGACCCCCCCAGCTCTCCCAGCCTGGCTCCAGAGCAGAGGGGCTCCAGCCCTTGGGGCATCTCCGTGGCCTCCTCTGGACTCCTCCAGCAGCTCCACATCCTTTGGATGTTGTTCCCAGGGCTGGGGGTGGATGTGGCACCTTCTGGAACATGCACACTGTGGAAACAGGAGCCTAAAGATCAAAAGTTCTCCCAGTGCAATTTGGACTGAAATTCAAGGGGACTTCAGGGCTGCCACTTCACAGACCTGGGCAGCAAAATTCCACAAAACCCATCCTATAAAATCCCTTTGCTCCCTTTCCTGTCCTGCTGGAGGTCCCTCCCTCCTCCTGACTCTTGAGAAAGTCTCCTCTTGGATCTGTAGCTTGAATTTTCACCAGAGAAAGTCCCTGCTTGACTCTCAGGGGGGGAGGAAAAGCTGCCCACCCCTCTCAGGGCTTACTAGACCCTTGTTATCTCCTGCAATTAATAAAGGACTAATCCCTGTTTTGAAATGCCTTCCCTGGATTAGCTGCTGCTTGGAGTACTTAGCTCGTGTACATGCAGGATCTCTCCGAGGACTTGTCTTTTGGTATTTATTCTGATCAGTGGAAGGCTCAGATAAGAGGAGCACACGACACTGGGAAGGGAATGAATTTCCATTTCCAAGGCTGCAGAAACCCTGCTTAGACAGGACCCCTGTTCTGAGGGAAAAGAGCCTGGAAAAGGCAGGAAATGTGGAATAAAGCTGTGAAATGTTCCTGTGCTTGAGCTGCTCTCAGGGGCTCAGGGGGTGAATTCCAAGCTCCTCTCAAGGCCAGCCTTGTCTCAGCTGAGGGTGAAGCTTCCCAGGGAAAAGTGTTTCTCTGATTTTTGCCCTTAATTAATTTATCCTTCCCCTCTGTTCCATGATCTGCACCTGGATTGGGAATTTCACCACCTGAGTCCCAGAGCTGTGCCCTCTGCAGACACCAGCACTTGGTGTGGCAGCACAATGCTGGCACCCCCTTAAATCATGACTAAATTATTATTTCTAAATAAATGACATAAGATACGGTTTGGTAAAGCTTTGGCTACTTGATTTAAACTTTTTGGGGGGGGTATTTCTTTTCCTCTGCTTGGATTGGTTGCATATTTGTGGTGGAAAAGCAGGAAGGAGCCAAAAAAAAACCCCAAAAATCAGCTGTCAAAAGCAAGTGAACAGCAATAAAACATCATCTCCTACATATATTTAATTCTAATCAGGAGCAGCATTGGCTGGGTCAGCGAGCACTGGATTGTTCTCTCTCTCAGCCAGACTTTTGATAGTTTTGCATGGCTTTTTATGTTGAAAGTAATCAGGGGGTTGTCATTAAGCCTATTTTCCCCCTGCTTTTTAATCCTGTGTCTGCAAGGGTTGAGCTGGGCAAATCCTGGAGCAGCCTGGCCCTGCTGGAACCTCTGGCAGATGCCCAGAAGGCTTGAAAAGAACCCAAATTTCACCCATCAAGAATTCCCTCTTCCACTTGGAGCAGAGACAAGAAGTTTTATCACCCAGCCCTGTTGTGGAGGGAAAATTAAAGATTGAGCCAAAGAGACAATGACTAAAGAATGATTTTTTTTTCTGTCTTGTGAATTTAGATGAAGAACTGACAGTTTTATATGTCAAGGGAAGTCTCTTAAATAAAAGAAACAGAAAAAAATAAGACAGAAAGGGGGAGGAGGAGGGAAAGAAGGAGAAAGTGAGAATTGCTTGGAGCTATAACACAACCAAAGGCAAGAATTCTTCATTAGGAGCTTCATTTTAAATCAGGTACATCCAAGTAGCTTTGCCACCCTCCTTGGAGTTCATTTTCTCTTCGTGCAGCACTTTCTGAAAGCATCAATCTTTCACATCCTCATTTTGCACTGCCCATGGATGTGTCCAATGGGCTCCTGGGCCAAAGGGAGGGTGTTAAAGCTCACACGTCTCTTCTTTTGGCTCCTGAAATAAAGTTTTCAGCAAAGCCACGATGAAACCTTTCCCAACTGGTGCCCTTTTTTAACTGTGAGACTTTATTGTTCCCCTTGAAGGAAACATCTGGAGCTTCCACTGAATCGAGGCCCTGGAATTTGTACACAGCAATAACTTTCTCCCCAAATCACTTTTCGGTGGGAAATGTGATTGTTCTCTGTGAAAAAATAAAACCAGATTTCCTCTGAAAAGAGATTTTATTTTCAGCTACAAAGAAGGTGCTGAGCAACTTTAAATTTGGGATCTTGCCCTAAATGATAAAGCTCTAAAAATATGGGTTAAAGAACTTTTTTCCCTATTAAAAATTAAATCAGAGCGGCATCTCACTCTGCCCCAGGTCTGCAGAGAACTAGAGAGGTTCTACTTCCCCCAGAGGGTGGTGGGCACTGCCCAGGCTCCCCAGGGCAGTGGGCACGGCCCCAAGGCTGCCAGAGCTGCAGGAGGGTTTGGATGATGCTCTGGGGCACAGGGTGGGGTTGTTGGGGTGTCTGGGCATGGCCAGGGCTTGGACTGTGATCCTTGGGGGTCCCTTCCCACTCTGGATATTCCCTGATTCTACTGTAGAATATAGAATATGTGGAATATGTTTTGGAAGGGACATTAAACCCCACCCAGTTCCAAGCCCCTTCCTTTCCTCACTAAGGTGAAGTGAGGACTCAGATCTGTTTATCCAGAGAAACGTGCAGAGCAGAGATTTCCAGCTCCCTGCTCTGCTCCCACTCGGCATGTTCCAAGCACGGAGCCCTCAGCCAGCAATCCCCCTGCCTGAGATCCTGCAAAGAACCAGTTTGGGCAACAAAAATCCCGACTTGGAGCCTTTTCAGCAGCTGAGCTTCTGCAAGAGCCCCTTGGCTGCTCAGCCTGAAACATCTGCACATGTTTGTCAAGTGCAAAGCATTGGCTGCTGGCTTAGCAATGAAACCCTGCTGGTTCCCGGGGCTGAGGGCAGGGAGAGCTTCATCTGCACGTGTGCCTGGGCTGCCTTTCCAAACTGCCCTTCATTCCTCCAGGGGAACAATCTCTGAGCCAGCACAGCCTTTGGGGAAACACCCCAGTGCCCAGTTCATCCCAAACCAGCACAGCCTTTGGAGAGACACCCCAGTGCCCAGTTCATCCCACTCCAGTGCCCAGTTCATCCTACTCCAGTGCCCAGCTCATCCCACTCCAGCACAGCCTTTGGAGAGACACCCTAGTGCCCAGTTCATCCCAAACCAGCCTTTGGGGAAACACCCCAGTGCCCAGTTCATCCCACCCCAGTGCCCAGTTCATCCAAACCAGCACAGCCTTTGGAGAGACACCCCAGTGCCCAGTTCATCCCACTCCAGTGCCCAGTTCATCCCAGACCAGCACAGCCCTTGGAGAGATACCCCAGTGCCCAGTTCATCCCACTCCAGTGCCCAGTTCATCCCAATACCCCACGGCCTTTGAAGAGACACCCCAGTGCTCAGTTCATCCCAAACCAGCACAGCCTTTGGAGAGACACCCCAGTGCCCAGTTCCTCCCACTCCAGAGGGGTGGGAGGGTGTCAGTGCCTCCCATTCAGCTCTGCAGGACAGCAACAAACAGATGCTTCATTTAAAGGAGGAACCGAGTGCTTTGACGTTTAATTCCTGCCCAAGCTGATGCAAAATTAATTACGTCACATGTTCGGTGCCTCTTTTAATTGCAAACCCAATTAAGTGGAGAACGTTCTGCTTTGTAGTTCTCCTAATGGATGGCAGAGGCTGCGCTGGCTTTGGAGAATGCAGCTTTTGTTGGAGCTGGGAAGGCAGCCACGCCGCCTTATCTCTGCCACTGAGTTCCCTTCAGGCACTGCAAGCTCTGAAGCTGCTCTGCAGACGTGGATTTTTGGGCAGGGATCTGGAAAGAGCCTTCCCAGCCCTCCCTCCTTGGGAGGAGCGGGGCTGGCTGGGGCTGCCGCTTTTGGAGCTGGGAAAGCTGGTCCCAGTGGGAATGGCCATCCCTGAGGCTGTGTTGGCAGGGATTGCCTGCCCAGAGCAGCCTCCAGCTTTTATGGAGCTTTTTGGAGGGGAAGATCAGACGAGAGAAGATGCTCTTTATCTCCTGGGTGAGGCAGATCTGATCCCTTCTCCTGCAGGGCTGAGCACGGGGCATACACAGGATCCCTCCCTCTTCCTTCTCCCCCCAGATTCCCATTGGATTCCCATTGGAATCACGCAGTATTTGAGTCCCACATCCCCTGCCAGCCTTGATGGATCCTCCCCCCATTCCAGCAGACACAGAATGACCTCCCAACCCTCCTGTGGTTGGAAAGGCAAGAGAAAAATCACAGGTATTTGAACAAACAGATATTTCGACTCACAGTGAGCACAGACAGCCCTGCTCTCAGCTGAGAGTCAACTCACATTCCTAGACCAGGAATAACTGTGCTCCTTTAGAGTAGCCATTCCTGGGGGACACTTCAGGCTCAAAATCCATCGGGATTCTGGCACAGAAAATTCATCTGTCCTCCTGGAACAGGAGTGCCATCCAATTCCCATGGAGCTGATGGGAACGAGAATGACGTGCCCATCGTTCCCACAGGATGCAGATGCTGCCAACTCCATCCCTGGGGGTGCCCATGGCAGGGCAGGCACCTCCTTCCTGCCTGGAGGAGCTTGGCTGGACCCCTGGGAGCCCCCTGGCACCCCCAGCCCTGGCACCCCAGCTGGCAGAGGCAAGGCCAAGCTGTGCTGGAGCAGCCCCAGGGCTCCCTTGGGTGCTCCCAGCCCCACAGTGCAGGCAGCAGATGGTTGCCTCGGTGTCCCCCTGCTGTTGTCCCCAAACTCTTGGCTAATGGAGTGGAAATGCTCAGCCCTTGGCTCTCCCTGGGCACGGGCTGCACTCTGAGAAACATCCATGGGCAATGCAGTGGGTCTTTCTTCCCTTGGGATGGGCAGGGGATGGGAATGGGGGTCCTCAGGGAGCTGGTGTAGCTGCAGGGTGTCAGCAGAGCTCCTGGGGTGTCACCTCCAGCCCTGCTTTGCCCAAGACTCTGCAGTTTGGGAGCTGCTGCCTGGGAAAATTCCCAGTGCAGGAAGCCCAGGAGAGTGGGTGATGCTGGGCCATGCTGGGAGCCTGGATTCCCCATTCCCACTGCTGTGCTGGGAGTGACATGGAGAAGCAGCTCCCCTGAATGTCCCAGGGTGTCCCAGGATGGCCCAGCAGGTCCCAGGGTGTCCCAGCAGCTCCCCTGGCTGTCCCAGGGTGTCCCAGGATGGCCCAGCAGGTCCCAGGGTGTCCCAGCAGCTCCCNTCTCTTCCAACCCCAGCCATTCTACAAGTGTATGAAAACCCTTTTCTTTCCTTCCTGTGGGGAGAAAACTTGACAGCCATCTACTTTATCCTAAATATAATGAATTTATTAATTCCTCCCTGCTGGTTTAGTATCTTTCCTTATTTAAAGAGCCAAATATTTGTGGGTCTGCCGTTGGTTTTGGTTAAGCTGGTGCAGAACCAGACCTTGGCTCTGTGAGTGGCAGCAGAGAGTGTGAAGTTTCAGCCTCCTGGCATTTTTAATTCTCTCACTGGGGCTGTTCAGCTTTGTTTCTCTGCTGTGTTGAACTCAGAGCTGTGGAGACAACTTGCCTTAATTTGTAAAGGCATTTTTAAGGGGAGGCAGGAGGCAAAAAAAGGCAGCAGCCACACTGAGTCCCTTTATTTGAAATTCAACAATGTCAGCAGCCAGTGAACCTTGCTTTATGACTTAGAGATAAAAGTGCTAAGTAGAGAATTACTTTGAATATTTTAAATACAGCTGACCAGCTTCTTATTTATATATATATATATATATATATCTAAGCTGGGGTTTTATCACAACATGAGGGTGTTTTAAAGCAAAAGTCGATTTTTTTAGGTGCTTGAGCCACTAGAGTGACACGCAGAATTTCTCCTTCCAAGCAGTTAAAATTCATGAGCCAGCCCTTGCTGACAGAAATTAAGAAGGGAGTAAAAGTCACACAATACAAACAAATATTTAGATTTCTTCATTTTTGTTGGAGTCATCAAGAAGCTTCCAAGTTAGCCTTCCAGGTTTTTTTCCAGCTATCTCAAGATCCAGAGAACCAGTTGGGGTTTATTTATTTCCCTGTGAAAATAGAAAATTTCACATCATGTGTCTTCCAGAAATGGAACATAAATACCCACTGTTGGCCACAGCTTTCATGGTAAGAGGCATTTCAGTGTGCTGCTACAGCTACCTAAAATGAGAGGATTTTCACACTTCCTACCTTGTTAATCCTGTTCTTTTTCAAGGCAGGACGACTCCATCAAAACACACTTTGTGTTGTCCCAGAGGAGCAAAAGAACCGTCCCCAAGGCCGAGCTTTTCCGAAGGCAGTTCCACGTGAGCAGGGTTTGGGATGAGTTGGTGGAGGGATGGGACAAGACACAATCCATGGCTCAGGGGCTCAGACACCATTCCATGTTCCAGAAGGGTCTGGGAGGCTGATGGGGATGAGCCCCAAGTGTCACAAACCAGACCTTCTGGAGGGCCTTTAGGTGGGCTTTGCCATCACTGGGCACGAGGGGCTGCTCAGGGAACTGAGGAAACACTGTGGGACTCAGATTTGGGCTCCTCCAAGAAGGACATGGAGGGGCTGGAGGTGTCCAGGGAAGGGGCTGGAGCAGCAGGAGCAGCTGAGGGAGCTGGGGGGGCTCAGCCTGGAGAAAAGGAGGCTCAGGGGGGACCTTCTGGCTCTGCAAGTCCCTGATGGATCCAGATGAGGGATGGGCTCTGCTCCCAGGAAACAGGGACAGGAGCAGAGGGAACGGGCTCAGGTGGGACAGGGCAGGGGCAGGTGGGACAGCAGGAGAAATTTCATCACCAAAAGGGCTGTTGAACATTGGAAGGGACTGCCCAGGGAGGGTTGGAGTGCCCAGCCCTGGAAGTGCCCAAGGCAGGACTGGCCGTGGCACTCAGAGCTCTGGGCTGGGGGACAAGGTGGGCATCGGGCACGGGGTGGGCTTGGTGATCTTTCAAGTCTTTTCCTCCTTTCCTTAATGACTCCTAAAAAACGTTAACAAGGAGAGCCAAAGGGTTGTTTCTGCCATGTCCTAAAGACCACCCACATCCCACATGGGTGCAGGTGCTGGTCCAGGTTGGGGAGGAGAAGGCAAGAGGGGTGTGATGTTTATTAAATTGCTCCTCTCCGTGTAGCTGGTTGTAAAACTGAAGCATCTGAGACATCCCAGCCTGATGAGTAACCCTGCTCTGACAGAGCTTTTTCTTACTCAGTGCTTGGTAACTGAGGAAATTAAACTTCATTTTAACAAATCCTAACCCCATGGCTGGTATCAATGTAAAAATGCATCAAGAAGCCGTGGATGCTGAGAAGGATAATTGAGATGGCACCCCCAAATCCTCACTGCTGCCACGTGGGGAATGGCTTTAACCTGACAGAGAGTGGGATAGATGGGATATTGGGATGGAATCCTTCCCTGGAATCCTGCCAGGCAGGCCCTGGCACAGGGTGCCCAGAGAAGCTGTGGCTGCCCCTGGATCCCTGGAAGGGTCCAAGGCCAGCTTGGAGCACCCTGGGCTGGTGGAAGGTGTCCCTGCCCATGGCAGGGGTGACACTGGATGGGCTTTAAGGTCCCTTCCAGCCCAAACCATTCCATGGTTCCATGAGCACTCCTGGTTAAGCACAGCCTGGATTTACAGGGTTAAATCCAGCATTCAAATGCCCTGAAGCCACCTGAGCACACAGTGACAAAGTCCCCACAGATCAGGGGTAAGGGCTCAGCCTCTCTGAGGGTTTAACTCCCTCCTGTCCAGCAGAACCCCCTGTCTTTGCAACGGGTGACAGAATTCCCAGCACCTGGAATGGCAGGGCATGGATCACCATCCACAAACTCATGGGTGACCTGGGCTGTTGGAAGGAGTCCCTGCCCATGACAGGGGGTGGAACAAGATGAGCTTTAAAGTCCCTCCCAACTAACCCAAATTCCAGGATTTTATGATTCTCTGACATGACCAAGCTGAGTTTCTTGGAGGGACAAGCCTGCTCTGCCCCCAGGGACAGCTCTGTGCTGCTGGCTGCCTTTGGAAAGGCAAACTGAACTGAGAGCAGTGATAAGAGAGCAGAAGGGCAGGAATAAATGTGCATGTGTTCAGGGATTATTTTTTTGGCCATATGTAGTTCTGATTGCAGAGAAGAGCTTGGTAACATGACCCAAAATGCTTGAGACAGTGCATATTCTTACCTTGTGCTTCGGGAATTCAGAGCTGTAAAAGACTCAATTTAACAAATTACTGGAGGACTGAAGGAACTTTCTCTTCCCACAGAAGAGGGCACTTGAAATCCTGTCAGAAGCTGAATGCTGTGCTTTAGGGGATACTGGCTGTTCTGTGGCTGTTGAATATGATATTCTTTTCCAGGTAATTTTGGGTTTCTGGAGATTACAGCCCCAGTAACACAATAGGAAATGAATAGTTTATTCATTGGAGAGGGCTGTGTAATCCCAGAGCTGGGGATGCAGCCTCCCTGGAATATTCAGAGCTCTCCCCAGCACAGGGACAGAGCCCCAGGCTTGCTGAGTCCCCATGTCAGTGCTCTGGACACCCTGCTCTTTGTGGCAGCTGATTTGAGTGTAATGGATCTCAAAATGAAATATGTAAGATTACCCTGAGAGCTTCCTTGGAAATTCCTTCTCTGGCAGAAAATAAAGATCAGCACCAAACACAGGAAGAAATGAGAGTGTGAACCATGGCAGGTCCAAATGGAAATATTTAACAAGGGAAAGCTTTTGGGTCGTGTGGTGGGACTGAGGGAATGGCTGGAGCTGTGTCAGGGCAGGCTCAGGGGGCATCTCAGCCAAAGGTTCTTCTTCCCCCAGAGGGTGGTGGGCACTGCCCAGGCTCCCCAGGGCAGTGGGCACGGCCCCAAGGCTGCCAGAGCTGCAGGAGGGTTTGGATGATGCTCTGGGGCACAGGGGGTGACTCTTGGGGCTGGTCCTGGGCAGGGCTGAGGGCTGGGCTGGATGATCCTTGGGGGTCCCTTCCAGTTCAGCAGATCCTACTATTCTGTAATTCAGTGTCTGAGTCTCTACACTGACAATTGTTTGAGTCTCCCCTGGGTTGCAGACGGGCCCTGAAATTCTCCCAAGAGCTGCTGATACCTCAAAATACTCCTGGAGATAATTCAGCACCTTCTTTCAGCTGGGAACCAGAAGGAGGAGGGAAGAAATGCTCCTAGTTTGGAGTCACATCCAAGCCAAGGAGCAATGATGTGTGTTCATAAACTCCCTGTAAACTCTGTACACAGTCACAGAACCATGGAATATTCTGGGTTGGAAAGCACCTTTGAGGATATCCAAGTCCAAATCTTGAGTGAGTGGCCCGTGGTGGGACCAAACCCCCAGCCTTGGTGTTACAACACCGTGCTCTGACCAACTGAGCTCATCTCAGGGGCATCAACTAAATTCAAAATCCTCTCCTGGCCCTCCCTTGTTCATTGTAAATTGTAAATTTAAAAATTCCTAGAAATCACAGCTCGGTGATTCCTGTAAATTGGCCATCAGGAGTTCACTCTCCATTTGCACCTTCAGGCAACTCTGGGCACCCTCTGCAACCCCACCAGTGTCCCAGCCCACCAGCCCAACTGGGACCAGTGTGTTCTGTGCCACGTTTTCCATGTCCTGCACCTCTCAGAGCTACAGAGATGCAAAAATGCACAGGGTGACAATTTAAAACAGGCCTGAGAGGTCCCAGGAACCACCAGATATGGAAGAGCAAATATTCCTTCCTCCTTGAGCAGGGGGTGGAACCTGCCTTGAACTCTGATTTCCCTGGTTTATCCTTCATCAGGAGGTTTAGTTGTTGCTTTCTATGGGTTTTCCCTCCCCCTTTCACACACTTAATGTTTAATGAGTGCTGGAAGCATTCAGGCATCATGAAGTTCCAAAAGTTCTCGTGTTCAGTGCATTTAAACACCAAATCAAACGAGGGAAAAAAAATAAAAATAAAAATAAATGACTGCCTGGAGGCAAATCCATTTCCCTCCTTCATAAATGGCCAGCGTGACATGCAAAACAAAGGGGCTTGATGAGCAGAGCAGGGGAGGGAAGAGCAGCAGGGAGATCTTATTTATGGGAATCACAGATGGAGGAATAATCCACTGGTGTTGGGATTAGCAACGAGAGCGTTGGCTGTGCCTGCCCTCCCATCCCTTCATCCATAGAGTTTCCTGGCTTGGCCAGCACTTCCTGGGATCTGCACCTCATCAGGCATGGAAAGGAGTGGAGGAGCTGCAATCCTTTCCATCTTCCAACTTCTGGGTGGTGGCAGATTTATTGGAGTGGAGTTTTGTGGGTAAAGTGGCTGAAGATGGGGAAATTAAATGTTCCTGCTGAGCAAGAGAGTCAGAGCTTGGACTGGGCTTGCACTGGTCTCTCTGCCACCCAGTGCCACCCCTGCATGGGCAGGGACACCTTCCACCTTCCACAGCGCCAAGCCTTGTCCAACCTGGCCTTGGACTTATTTGGTTGAGGGAAATCATGGGAAATGTCACTTTGGGACTTATTTGGTTGAGGGACATCATGGGAAATGCCACTTTGGGACTTATTTGGTTGAGAGAAATCATGGGAAATGTCCCTTTGGGACTTATTTGGTTAAGGGACATAATGGGAAATGTCCCTTTGGGACTTACTTGGTTAGAGGGATATCATGGGAAATGTCACTTTGGGACTTATTTGGTTAGAGGGAAATCATGGGAAATGTCCCTTTGGGACTTACTTGGTTAGAGGGATATCATGGGAAATGTCACTTTGGGTCTTATTTTCACCCTGGTTTGCATCACACTGAGCCAAATTATAGAAACAAGGTGAAATCTTCATTTTGCTTTAGCCTTGAGTCCAACAGCACCTTTTCCCACGAGGTCCTAAACTCCCCCCCCGATTTTCAGAGCAGCTTCTCTATTTTCCAATCATTTTTCCAATTTTTCATTATTGTTCTGGCCCTTCCATAAAGCAGGGTGAAAATTAAAACCCATAAACCCTTCACTTTGTGCAGTATGGATCTATTGGGAGATAAAAACCCGCTACAAATCATTAATCCAAGACGCACTTGGAGATGCCACGGTGACATTGAAGCCCAAATTCCTGGGCTTTTTCAGGCCAGGACAGAGAATTCAACACCACTCAAGAGCTCTTTAGCCAGCCTGGGATAGCTGAGAACTCTGATTTTCCAGAAGAGCTTCCATTTGTGAAGTGTAGACGGGACAAAATCGTGCTCAGAGGATTCTCCAAGGGCTCTTTGTCCCTCCAGCTGAATCCCCACATCTCCTTTTCCACCTGGAACCTGCACAAAAAGCTTCTATCGACACCTGGCTGCCCTTTTTGTTTTGGGGGTGCTTTGAAACCTTGGGCAGAATTCTGAGTGTGAACTCGTGTAGAAATTCCTCTTCGTGAGCCCCAGAGAACTTGCATTTAACTTGATTTTCTCCCCTGTAATACACCCTGTTTTTGATATCAGGTCTCTGCTGGAGTCCTTCAGCCCCTGCTTTCATCTCCCTGAGCAATTGCCCAGGATTGCTTCTTTCCCAGGTCTGATTTTTAGGTGGGAGCTCTCCAAGGGGCTCTCTTGAGATCCAAAAGAGTTGTTTCCTGATGATGGAGCGCCCATTGCAGTGACTGGCGGGGTCTGTCTCAGTGTTCTGCAATAGTGACTATAATCTCTTGTTTGGTTTCATCCTCCTCCCTCAGACAGCAGCAAATCATGGAAACCACTCAGCTTTAACTGCAGAGGAACAGCCAGACACCTCTGCAATCAAGAAATACCCTGAACCTCTGCTGGGTGTTTTTAATGAGCAGGAATGTTAGAGCAGAGGTTAAAATGGGAGTTTTGTTGTGTTAACTATGATGTTTATCTGAAAAGGGGCATCAAAAGGCACTTTTATAACTCTGTGTGTGTGTTTATATCTCGTGATGAGAGTCATGGAATGGTTTGTGTTGGAAGGGACCTTAAAGATCATCCCATCCTACCCCCTGCCATGGGCAGGGACAACTTCCACCAGCCCAGGGTGCTCCAAGCCCCATCCAGCCTGGCCTTGGACACTTCCAGGGATGGGGCAGCCACAACCCCTTTGGGAAACCTTTGCCAGCCCCTGCCCACTCTCCCAGGGAAGGATTCCTTCCCAGTATTCCATCCATCCCTGCCCTCAGGCAGTGGGAAGCCATTCCCCTTGTCCTGTCCCTCCAGCCTCTCTCACCTTCCTCCTAGACTCACTTTGGGCACTGAAAGGCACCATTAGGTCACCCCAAACCCTTCTCTTCCCCAGGGGACACAAAACCCTCCTGCTGCTCTGGCCTCAGTGCTCTCAGCAGCAGCCCTGGGTGACTCCTGCTCTGCAGATCCCAAATTCCTCCCTGATTTACCAAAGGAAACCCTTTGGGTGGCCCAGATTCCTGATTAAATGTTCTCTTTGGGCACTGGGGTGCCTGGGGTTCCAAACTCCAGGGGAAAGGGATGAAGGGCATCACTGGGAGCTGCTTTTGAACCCTCCTGAGTGTCAGACAGGTGGCACAGGCTGTGCAGCTGGAGGGTTTCACCCAAACATCATGCAACATTTCACCTCTGGTATCTTTGTCCCCAGCAGAGAGGTTGGAACTGGGTGATCCTTCAGGTCCTTTCCAGCCCAGGCCATTCTCTGAGTGCACAAACCAGGGACCCTGGAGTTCTGAACCCAAAGGGAACACACTTCAAGAGGGATTTGTAGGCTCCAGGTGGTGCAGCAGGACAGGGGCAAGGCTGGCACTAAACTGGTCTTGCTTCCCCTCCAGTGCCTCATCTGCCCTCTTACCTGACAGGTGAAACCTCTGAGCTTCCAAGCAACATCCTAAGGGGACATGAACATCTGGAACTGGAATTCATCGTGCCTGTTCTGCCCAAAAGTGCTGCCTCTCAGAGCTGAAAATTGAACCCTGTGCCCTTGAGGGTGGCCCTGAAGCCCTTCAGTTCTTAGTGCAGGNTTAATCCAAGACGCACTTGGAGATGCCACGGTGACATTGAAGCCCAAATTCCTGGGCTTTTTCAGGCCAGGACAGAGAATTCAACACCACCCAAGAGCTCTTTAGCCAGCCTGGGATAGCTGAGAACTCTGATTTTCCAGAAGAGCTTCCATTTGTGAAGTGTAGACGGGACAAAATCGTGCTCAGAGGATTCTCCAAGGGCTCTTTGTCCCTCCAGCTGAATCCCCACATCTCCTTTTCCACCTGGAACCTGCACAAAAAGCTTCTATCGACACCTGGCTGCCCTTTTTGTTTTGGGGGTGCTTTGAAACCTTGGGCAGAATTCTGAGTGTGAACTCGTGTAGAAATTCCTCTTCGTGAGCCCCAGAGAACTTGCATTTAACTTGATTTTCTCCCCTGTAATACACCCTGTTTTTGATATCAGGTCTCTGCTGGAGTCCTTCAGCCCCTGCTTTCATCTCCCTGAGCAATTGCCCAGGATTGCTTCTTTCCCAGGTCTGATTTTTAGGTGGGAGCTCTCCAAGGGGCTCTCTTGAGATCCAAAAGAGTTGTTTCCTGATGATGGAGCGCCCATTGCAGTGACTGGCGGGGTCTGTCTCAGTGTTCTGCAATAGTGACTATAATCTCTTGTTTGGTTTCATCCTCCTCCCTCAGACAGCAGCAAATCATGGAAACCACTCAGCTTTAACTGCAGAGGAACAGCCAGACACCTCTGCAATCAAGAAATACCCTGAACCTCTGCTGGGTGTTTTTAATGAGCAGGAATGTTAGAGCAGAGGTTAAAATGGGAGTTTTGTTGTGTTAACTATGATGTTTATCTGAAAAGGGGCATCAAAAGGCACTTTTATAACTCTGTGTGTGTGTTTATATCTCGTGATGAGAGTCATGGAATGGTTTGTGTTGGAAGGGACCTTAAAGATCATCCCATCCTACCCCCTGCCATGGGCAGGGACAACTTCCACCAGCCCAGGGTGCTCCAAGCCCCATCCAGCCTGGCCTTGGACACTTCCAGGGATGGGGCAGCCACAACCCCTTTGGGAAACCTTTGCCAGCCCCTGCCCACTCTCCCAGGGAAGGATTCCTTCCCAGTATTCCATCCATCCCTGCCCTCAGGCAGTGGGAAGCCATTCCCCTTGTCCTGTCCCTCCAGCCTCTCTCACCTTCCTCCTAGACTCACTTTGGGCACTGAAAGGCACCATTAGGTCACCCCAAACCCTTCTCTTCCCCAGGGGGCACAAAACCCTCCTGCTGCTCTGGCCTCAGTGCTCTCAGCAGCAGCNAGGGATGGGGCAGCCACAACTCCTTTGCGAAACCTTTGCCAGCCCCTGCCCACTCTCCCAGGGAAGGATTCCTTCCCAGTATTCCATCCATCCCTGCCCTCAGGCAGTGGGAAGCCATTCCCCTTGTCCTGTCCCTCCAGCCTCTCTCACCTTCCTCCTAGACTCACTTTGGGCACTGAAAGGCACCATTAGGTCACCCCAAACCCTTCTCTTCCCCAGGGGACACAAAACCCTCCTGCTGCTCTGGCCTCAGTGCTCTCAGCAGCAGCCCTGGGTGACTCCTGCTCTGCAGATCCCAAATTCCTCCCTGATTTACCAAAGGAAACCCTTTGGGTGGCCCAGATTCCTGATTAAATGTTCTCTTTGGGCACTGGGGTGCCTGGGGTTCCAAACTCCAGGGGAAAGGGATGAAGGGCATCACTGGGAGCTGCTTTTGAACCCTCCTGAGTGTCAGACAGGTGGCACAGGCTGTGCAGCTGGAGGGTTTCACCCAAACATCATGCAACATTTCACCTCTGGTATCTTTGTCCCCAGCAGAGAGGTTGGAACTGGGTGATCCTTCAGGTCCTTTCCAGCCCAGGCCATTCTCTGAGTGCACAAACCAGGGACCCTGGAGTTCTGAACCCAAAGGGAACACACTTCAAGAGGGATTTGTAGGCTCCAGGTGGTGCAGCAGGACAGGGGCAAGGCTGGCACTAAACTGGTCTTGCTTCCCCTCCAGTGCCTCATCTGCCCTCTTACCTGACAGGTGAAACCTCTGAGCTTCCAAGCAACATCCTAAGGGGACATGAACATCTGGAACTGGAATTCATCGTGCCTGTTCTGCCCAAAAGTGCTGCCTCTCAGAGCTGAAAATTGAACCCTGTGCCCTTGAGGGTGGCCCTGAAGCCCTTCAGTTCTTAGTGCAGGCACTGGAAGAGCCACAGCCCATTCATTGCTGAATAGCTCCCTAAAATACAATCTAATAATTGTCACAACACTCAGTCCTTATCCAGGATTTAGGGCTGGGGGTTGGCGGAGCTCTGGGCTGAAAGTCAGGCAGGAAGAAGGAGAGTGGCAGGGCTTAAATAACAGCACTCCTGATAAAAGAAGGGGTTATGTTTGCATTGCCACCTCCCATTGTCAAATGGAACCGACACTCTCCCCTGGATCTTGCCAAAAAATGTAGGAAATGGGCAAATATAAGAAGTTTAATATCGTGGCTCTGTTCCCTGCCAGGAGAGGGCTGGGGCTGTGCTGGCAGCAAACAAGGCTCTCCCCATCTGTGGGCAAAGAGGAAAACACGTCCTCCAGCAGCTGACTTGGAGTCTTTAAGTAAATCATACATGGATCTCATATTGCAAGGGGAGATTTGTAGACTTCTGTGGGTTTGGGCAATTACATGGGAGCAAAAAAACCCTGCATTTTCCATGAGTCTCTTATCCAATTGAAGCTCCAAGTGCTTGAGGCCCATCCATCACATCAGCAGGCTCCACTCACATCACCAGGCACTGCAAGCAGAAACCATTGGAGATATAAATCTGAAACCGTGGGCTGGCTAATATGATCTGCAGGTAAATTAAACTCTCTTTGAATAGCTGAGCTGTACATAACAATAAATACTGGCTCAGGACAGGGGAACAATGAGAAATAAGCAGCTGAAGCTTCTTCTGGAAATTCCAGTGAAAGGAGTTTTCTCCTTTGCATCTGAGATGAGCAACAAATTAAATCAGGGTGACTTCAGTCCCCAACCATCAGAGTATAAATATCTCCACCCAGGAGCTGCTGAAGGGGCAATAGATCCTGTGCAGGCTCCTTGTGGGGCCTTTCCAACCTGGAATAGCCTGGGGTTGTTTCCCAGGGCTCTGGAGAGGGCATTTGGAAAGTTCTGTGCTGCAACACCTTCTTTGAAGGGGTTTGAATCTCACTGCATGAGCTTAGGACAGAGCAAGAAGCCAAAACCTGCTGCCAGAGGTCCAAGGTAAGGACAGAGCTGCCACCCAGCACTTTGGGGCCTGGGTGTCTCCTGGGCTGCTTTCAGGCTGTTAAAAAATCTGAGATAAATCCTCTTCAGATGCCTTGGGAAGCTCAGTTGCTCTGACAGCAGTTAGAGGTGGCAGGAGGGGGTAGTTGCTGGAAAAGTAATCAAGGTGCAATTGCTGAAGAGTTGAAAATAGCTGAGGCAGATGGAGATGATGCAGAGAAAAACACGAGTCTGGCAGGTGGTTTTAGAGCTGAAAACACTTTGTGGTCACTCAGCTGAAAACGGTCTGGTGGGAGGAAATTGCTTCCAGCATCCATGGGAAGAGCAAAAGGCAGCTCTGGGGAGATGCAGCTGCCTGGAGTGTTTGTACCTGCATCATCTTCCCCCAAAATGTGACTTCTGTTTAGCCTCTCTGGGAAGGGGAGAAGGATTGTGGTGGTCGAGTGGAGATTCAGGGAGCAGAAGTACCAGATCTTGTGGAGTTATGAAATTCAGGGTTATTTCCCCTCAGGGCAGCCCTGGGGTTTGGTGGGTACCAATATAACACAGACTCCTGCTTTTCTGGCCATGGGGAGAGCAAAGGTGCCCCCTAAAACAATCCTGGAAATCCTGGGGGGTGCTGCACCTGGAATTCTGCAGGCTCAACCAGGATGCAACAACACCAAGCCCTTTGCCCTGAGAGTTTCACCCCCTTTCTGTTCAGGGGCATTAACACGTGGCAAGGGAGGTTTTATTTTTCCAGCTCAGTCGGTGCACGCTCATTTGTCGAGCTGCAGTAACTTCATTTCAGAGCTGAGCATTTATAGGTCTTGAATGAGGTTTTTGTTGAGACCTGCAGCAGGTTTGGGCGAGTTTCTAATGGCATTCCCACGGTGCATCCCAACCCCTGCCAGGGGGAAGGGGAGATTCAGCAGCTGGAACCCCAATCTTGTCATAAAAAAGGTGCTGGGCATCGACAACCCTTTGGCTTCAAATTGCAGGGCTTGCAGTGGAGCTGCCAATTTAGCCCTGGTGAAACAGTTTGCTTTATCACAATACTGAAAATATTCCCTGTGGAAAACAGCAAGTCCAGAGGTAACATTAGAGAGTGGAGATAGCTGGTCATTTCACAAAAGGGGTCCCTCTGGGGAGGACTTGTACAGGTTGGGGGCATTTGGGCTCTGTTTGTCCCCTGGAATTGTGGCTGAGAACAACATGGATCACCTGTCAGTGCTGTCTGTGCAGGAGGGGGAAAACCAGGCTGAAATAACAATGAAGGGCTGTCAATTCGAATCCTTAATTCTCCTGGGATGAAGTGGGTTCTCCCTGCAGTTTCCTGGTCAAAGGCTGGAGCATCACATGGCCCAGTGGAAGGGGGTGGAATGAGGTGATCTTTAAGGTCCCTTCCAACCCAAACCCCTCCCTGAGAGAAGCAGCTCTTGCAGAAGCCTGTGCCTTTTGCATTAAAGGAAAAGTAATAAAAAAATTAGCAGCCTCAAGAGGCTTTCTGTTGTTTATTAATTGAACATTTCTTCAGAAACCAAGTGCCAGAAAGCCTTGAAGGAGGTTGTATCAAAGCTTG
This sequence comes from Campylorhamphus procurvoides, assembly GCA_013396655.1. Taxonomy (NCBI): domain Eukaryota; kingdom Metazoa; phylum Chordata; class Aves; order Passeriformes; family Dendrocolaptidae; genus Campylorhamphus; species Campylorhamphus procurvoides. Next base: position 155,072 of record WBMV01006663.1, on the reverse strand, counting down.
AGCTTCAAGTGCCACTTCAGATGGTGAAAGGGATGGGGAAGGAGTCGATGGGGCTCTTTTCTGAACACACAAGGAGCTTTATTGGTGGTGATGGGAGCTGGGGAGTCAAATTCCCAGTGTGGCCCCTGGTGTCCCAGCTGGGTGGGAACTAATGGGGCTCTGGAGCAGAAATCAGATGAGGAGCAGCTTGGGGGGCTCAGCCTGGAGAAAAGGAGGCTCAGGGGGGACCTTCTGGCTCTGCAACCCCGTGAGAGGAGAGGGGAGCTGGGTGGGGGTCGGGGAAGAGGGAACAGGGCCAGGAGGAGAGGTTCAGGTTGGATACTGGGGAAATTTCTTCACAAAGCATTGGAGAAACATTGGAAGGGGCTGCCCAGGGCAGTGGTGGGATCACCACGCCTGGAATTGTTCCCAAAGCTCCAAGATGTGGCACCTGGAGACATGGTTAAGTGGTGGCCTTGGCAGTGCTTGGACTGTATTATCTTAGAAGGCTTTTCCATGTAATCCTCTTGGACCATAAATGAGTTTGTGGCTGGGCATGGCTTAAGTGTGTGTTCCTTTGGAAATCATGGGGGGTTGAGGGTTCCCTTCCCCTCCACACTGTCCATCTGACAAGTGACAGGGAACAGGACTCACCTTGTCTTCTCCAGAGATGTGGTAGCTTCTCCAAGTGCTGGAGCCACCACCCCATGCCCTGTGTGTGCTCCTGTGCCCAGCCTGCCCCAGGAACACCTGGTGCCCAAGAGCTGCCCCCAAAGCACAGCCCTGACTGTTGGGTCAAGGCTCTTTAGTTAAACCAGGGATTCCAATTCCAGAGTGTTAAAAATCAGCCCCCAGGATGTCCAACAGATCCTGAACTGACCAGGGAGGGAATGTGGTCCAAACCCCTTGGGCAGGGCAGAGTGTTGGGTCTCCACAGCCCTTTCTCAAGCAGCAGAGCTGCAGTTCAAGGATTTGGTGACCAACTCTGGGTTCTTTCCTAGTGCTGATCACCCCTTTCCTTGTGGCTGTGTTTTAGGGCTGCGGGGTGACTGCACCTTTCAAACCTGTCACATCATCCTCTGACCAGGGTTAAACTTCCTTGGAGAGGATAAATCCTCCTGCAAACTGTGTTTTTTCCTGGAGAAGAGCTGTAACAAGCTCTGCAGGGATGCCTGTGCTGCCAAATCCCTGCTCTGCCTCTCTGGTGCCCCCTGAGCCCTGGGGAGAAGGGGGGCTGTTCAGGACTTCAGGGATCTGTGTGCACCCAGCCCCAAATCCTGCCGTGCTCTCCTCTGCTCCAGCACTGCTCCACTTAAGCTGCACTTGCTGTTTTGTCCCTGCGGACTGGCTGCTTTACACTTGTCTGCATTAAATGGCATTTACTGGCTGAGTCACCTAAAAGATGCAAATCCTCTGCAATCCGGGGATATTGTGCTGCCTCTCCCAGGGAGGAGTGGGAGAGAAATGTGTTCTTTCCCAGCTCTTATGAATCCCCTCTGACTGAAGCTCTGAAAACACCCCCAAAGGGGTTATTGGTTTATTTTTTTCTAATATTTATTTGAATGTGACCAGCATCAGACCCCAGCTACAAACCCTGCCTGTGCTCCAGCCTTCCCTTTTGCTTCACTCACAGTCCCCAGGAGGGGAAGGGGCTGTCCTGGGCTCTGGAAACACTCACTGCAGGCAATTCCTCAGCCTTAAGAGGGTATAATGGAACTGAATCTGGGAGGATTAGCCTTGATTTGCAGGTGGAAACCTGGGAATCAAACAGGCAGCAGCATGTCTGGGGTTCTGTGGCAGCTTTGCAGGGTTGTTGGTTGAACACTCAGGCAGCTCTGGATTGCTGGGAAGGATCCAGAACAGCTTCAGGAACAGGGAGCTCACCTGGAGCCTGGGATTTAGGGGATCCAGCAGCTCCCAAGCTCTCTGGGCTAGTCCTGACTCCAGAGCAAAGTTGGGAACTGGGGATTCAGAGCCTGGCCCTGCCTTGATGGTCATGAGCTTTAGTGTGTCTGGATTTGGGATTCCTCCTGATGGATTGCATGGGTGCTGCACACTTTGGTGCCTGAAACCTAAACTGTCTGAGCTCCAGGGGCAGTTTGCAAGTAGAGGTGTTTAATTTCAGCTCAGTGGCCCGGGGGAAATGAAAGCTGTGGAATGCTGGACATCATCAGGGAAGGAAAGCTGGAATGTTGGACATCATCAGGGAAGGAAAGCTGGAATGTTGGACATCATGAGGAAAGGAAAGCTGTGGAATGCTGGACATCATCAGGAAATGAAAGCTGTGGAATGTTGGACATCATCAGGGAAGGAAAGCTGGAATGCTGGACATCATCAGGGAAGGGAAGCTGTGGAATGCTGGACATCCTCAGGAAAGTAAAGCTGTGAAATGTTGGACA
>WBMV01006663.1:140752-152504 GCA_013396655.1 Campylorhamphus procurvoides | reverse complement strand
TGGAATGCTGGACATCATCAGGGAAGGGAAGCTGGAATGCTGGACATCATCAGGAAATGAATAATGAGATAGAAGTTCTGATGTCACTGTCAGCCTGGGGTTTGCTCACCCTTTGAACTGCTTTTCCCACATATAGAAATGTTCAGGAAGAGAAGGACAAGAGGGATGTTTGTGGGTTGCAGTGGTTTCATTCGACAGGAGCCATCCAGGCTGGGAACAGGAGGAGTTTGGAGGGTAGGGGTGTTCTCCAGAGCTCTCTGGTGCAGATGTGCAGAGCCAGGTGTGCTCTGGAGCTGCTGGGAAGCAAAGATTCTTCTCTGGCACGAGAACTGGAGCTGGGAATGAGTTCAGGAGGAGCCAAGTTCAGAGGAGACACAAAGCAAGGCCCCTGCAGGTGCTTGTCCAAAAGGTCCCTTGTGAGCAACACCTGCCCCTGGGCTGGGTGACAGTGGGACAGCATTGGGAGGGACACCCTCTGAGGACACCCCCAGCCCTTCCCAGAGCACTGGAAATGTGGGTGATGGGGTTGTGGGATGTGCCCTGGCTCCTGGTGCCCTGCTGGGTGTTTCCCCTCCCTGCTGTAGAGACCATCAGGGCTCTGCTTTTGGCCACTCTGTCAAATACCATTAAATAACACTCTCCATGACCAACTTCCCCCTCCTTTTCAGCCGTGGAGATGTTCTTCCTGCCTCAGGAGGATTTCATAAGGCATCTCTGCACTTCCTGACAATAACTTGCGATTCTTAATCACTCCTGGTAATTACAACTTTCTCTGCTTTCTGCCTCCTCAACTCTTGCTGAGGACAGGAGCTGTTTCATATTTAAATAGTATTATAGCTGGATTGCTCTCCTGGGGAGCTGTTGGTCTTGGAGGCTGAGGTTTAATTCCCTGCACCACTAATTAGATCAGGAAAACAACTGGGGAGATGCAGGCAGGAGGTTTGTAGGGGTGTTAACAAACATCTCCCCTCCTGCTTTAAGAGCTGTGCCGTGGGCCTGCCGTGGCTCAGCAACATTAATTTCTTAGGGAGACAAAAAGGAGGGAGAGCAGGAACTGGGTTTTTATCCCTGATTTCTGCCTCTGCAGAAGAGAGTGGCAAATACAAGGCCAAAGATTACACTTGATTTAAACCCAGCAAAATGCCTTGGCTGGGAGAGATGTGGCAGAGCTGCGAGGGGAGGAGGTTGGGGGTGTGTTCAGCGAGCTTTTCCTTGGAAAACACTCTCAGTGATAACAGGAGGAGCTGGGTTTGCCCCTTGGAGCTGAATAAATGCCAGGCCAGCTTGTTTGGGATGTGTTCAGACACCAGGACTGACAGCAACTTGGAGCAGCCCAGCAGGAACCCCCCAAGGGACTTGTAAGTGCTCCTTGCAAGCTGTGAGCAGGACAGAGCTCAAGAGGGCACTGGGAAACAGCCAGGCAGCTGGAGAGACCAAATGGACTCAAATTTAATGCTTTGACAATCAGAAAACAGCCAAAAACCCATTAAGGCAACACTGTCAAGGTGGTTTTCCTTCTGGAGGTGGAGGAAGCTTGTTAAGGGGAGGGTTTACAGGAGGCTTGGGGTGTTCAGAGACATCCTGGGAGCAGCTCAGGGGAAATGTTTCCCCACCTCTCCAAAGCAGAGCTGCCAGGCTTGGAGGAGCTCAGCAGGGTGGGGGGACAGCACTGGGGGGTCTTTGAGAAGGGGATGGAGAGCTGTGCCCCTTCCCTGAAAGCACTGGAGCATCCTGGGGGAAATCAGAGGGTTCCAAGCTACAAGGGAATGGTAGAAAGTTGGTTAAAATGCAAACTGAGAGGAATTATGGAAGGGACAATTATGGCAGGGACACCTTCCACCAGCCCAGGGTGCTCCAACCTGGCCTTGGACACTTCCAGGGATCCAGGGGCAGCCACAGCTTCTCTGCCCACCCTCACAGGGAATAATTCCTTCCCAATATCCCATCCATCCCTGCCCTCTGGCACTGGGAAGCCATTCCCTGTGTCCTGTCCCTCCATGCCTTGTCCCCAGTCCCTCTCCAGCTCTCCTGGAGCCCCTTTAGGCACTGGAAGGCTCCTATCCCTGCCCTCTGGCTCTGGGAAGCCACAATTCAGTGCCCCCCAAACCTTCCCTTCCCCAGGGTGAATTGTTCCTGGGAAAGGACCTGCTTCTCCCTGCCAATCAGGGAAAACACTTTGCTCCAAGGCTGCCCAAATTTGGATCCCTGTCCTACTGATGGGACAGAGGGGACCTGATCCCTGTCCTACTGGTGGGACAGAGGGGACCTCCAGCTCTGCTCCTGCTGTGCCACCTCTGCATTCCAGCCCCTGTCCCCCCTTTCCCCCAGGCTCTGATGGTGGCTGCTGGCACAGGCTGGGGGTTTCATGTCATCTCAAACCCAGCTTTAGATAACCTTCCCTTTCCCCCTCCAAGGCAGGAGGTGGCTCCTGAGTTCTTTTGGCCTTTCCCCCTCCACCTCCTTCCCTGGAGCTGCACATCCCTCACCACCACCTGCCTTTAATGGGGATTAATCCCGATTTGAACCCCCTCCTTTGGCCATCTGAAAGGTTTGGGAGTCTGCTCTGTCAACAAAATCAACACCCAATTCAGCCACTCGTAATTACAGTGGATTTTCCGAGTTCTTTTTGGAGGGCTAAGCAAAACTTCAGGTTTAACTGCAGGCCCCCAAGTGCCTGCAGAGGAACATCCTTGCAGATGGCATTTTTGCACGAGTCAGGAACAGAGCTTGTGTTTTTCCTGCAAACTGCTTGGTGCGTTCTGACCTTTCCTCTGAATGGAAAGCAAAACACAGATCTCTTCTTCAACGTGCCATTTGAAACGTTTGTCCCTCCCCAACTGGCACAGATGGGAAATTGGGGTTGGGGACACTTCAGGGTCCATTTGCTGCGTGTCACAGCAGGACAAAATCTGCAGGAGGCTCCCCAACCCCACCTGAGTCACAAAGCTGAAGGTCAGGTTTAACCTGGACCATTCTGCAGCACAGAAGGCACTTTGGAACCCCCCGTGCTCTGGACTTGCAAGGCAAGCAAATTGGGGCCCTCTCTTTTATTTGGGAATTTGTAAAGATTATTTCGGCCCTCTCTCTGCTTTCCACGTGTGCCTTTGGAGGGTGGAAAGTTGGGGTTTTTTAATTCTGCGCTGCAAATGGGCTCCAGGCTGAGATAAAGAGGACAATTTCGATAGAAAAGCCTAAGCTGGAAAACAAAGGAGAAATCTGAAGTGTTAAAGAGTAAAAGCAAGGTGGGAGGTTTTTATTAACTCAAATGGTGTGTAAAAGCTCAGAAAACACTCTGAAAAGGCCACAGTTCCTGTCCTTAAAATGTCTGGTTGCACTCGAGCAGCCCTTTCTTGTGCTCCCCAGGAGCTTCCAGAGGTCTGGAACTTGCTGCATTTCCTAAAGTTCTCATCCCCTTTTTTCCTGCTCCTGCTGCATTTTTCAACTCCAAAGATGATTAGATTTTGTCACTGTGTTTTATAAGAATGTCACGGGCTCCAAGGCTTGCAGTGACACTTCACACTCTCATTGCACAAGTGTCTCAAACGTTCTGAGGTGCTTTGAGGTGCCAACAGGATTCAGTTGACAACATAATAATAAATCCAGCTCCAGGTAACACTTTTAATGAACAAAAAAGGCCTGGCTGAGTCCCTTCACCTCTGGGTTCACCCCTGTGATGTGTCTCTCCTTGCTAAACAAGTCATTTATAAGATCTGTGAGATGTTAGAAAGATTTTATGAAGATTTTTCAGATTGGGAATGTAATAGGAGGCCCCCGGTGTAATAAGATGATAAGAATGCAATTTATAAGATCTGCATCTCTGTTGTGCAAAACAAGGAGGGTTAATTTTTGTAGCTTTCTAAGATTTATTTCTGTAAGCAAACTGAAAATCCAATCAAAGCTTGGATGTTTTAATTTATAGCAAAGCTCCACCACAGCAGTGTGGGGATGGAGAGCAGGCCTGGCATGATCATTAATTCCCTGCATTGGTACTGGGGAATTGTTTTATTCTGGGAGGGGATTGGAGTCCAGGTTTGCTGGGCTGGGAGCTGTGCAGGGCACATTTCACCTGTGAGAGTTCCCCCAGTCCAGCCTCTCATGTTCCCATTAAATCTGAAATATCCAGAGTCTTCTGCCTAAATAATTCCCCTAAATCACATATTACAGGGTGCAAAGTGATGTAATGAGAATACCCTGTAGACTTTATGAACGTGGAGCCACCACAACACCCCAGTGCAGCTCCCAGGGCATCCCATCCTTGGAATTCCATCCCCAAAATTCACAACACCACACAGCTTTTTGGGTTTTTTTGTTTTTACTTTCCAGTGTGATTAATGACTCTTGGAATAAGTCTGGAAGCCTGATCTCCAGCTGGAAGGATATTAAAAAAATATTGATTTATTATGGCTCCTTGGGTGAACTTTGTTGAGATTGCCCTGCCGTGCTCCTTTGGGCCATGAGGTTTGGGTGGCTTGTTTCTCTACAGGACATTTTTGGGGAAAAAAAATCAGGTTTTTGCAATGTTTGAAGACCTTAAAAATATTCAAAGAAACATGGGAACTGTCAGCCAGCTGCAATCCAGCTGCAGGCACCAGGACACCAGCTCTGACTTGTTAAAAGGATTAAATCAACTTCCTTAAGCTTGGAAGAAAGACAGACAAATATATCTGGGGCCTAAATCCCTGTCCCTGGTTCAGCCTGCTGGGGGCTGTGTCCTCTTAATGCCACTTAAAGCCCTGTACACCCACATTAAGTTGCAGTAATTGAAGAGGAGGATCTTTAATTAAGCAGAAAATCATGCCCATGAAGTGCTCCTCTAGCCCTCTTTCAGCCCAGCCTTGGCTCTCACGTGCTGGGGTGTCCTCCACGTGAAAAACTCCCCCTGGCTTTTCTGAGCAGCTTTAAATGATATTGTAAAAAGTCCTTGGCTAATCAGCAGCTTTTCTTCTCCAAAGGGATTGAGTTGGGGACCTCAGGAAGGTGCTGGAGCCTCTGCTGGCCCAGCAAGCTGCAGGTCCTGGTGGGGTCCCTTCCCTGCCTTGGCTCCTCTCAGGAGTGTTTTGGGGCTAATCCATCAAAGAGATTGGTCCTCTCTGCCTCAGGGCTGTGTCTTTCCTCCACACACTTCCCCTTCCTAATTTCCCTTCAGCCCTTCATCAAATCCAGCCTGGAGGGGACATCTCAAAAGGTTTCTCAGCCTGTTGTGGTGCTGGAGCCAAATCCCTCCCTTTGTAACAGAGTAAATCCCATAAAACCAGTGGACACCCAAGTGCCACCATGGGGGTGATGCCAGAGCCAGATCCAACTTCTGGGAAAGCCTCACCCGGCCTGAGGTCAGAGGGGAGGAGGTTTGGAGACCCAAATTTGGCAGGTCTTGAGCTCTTCCCACCCAGCTGCCCCATCTCCTGGGGTCCCTGGTGGAGGGATCTCCCTGCAGAGGGACAGGGATGGGATATCCCAGGATGTTGTTCCTGGGATCAGGAGGATGTGGGTCTTGCTGAAGTGCCAGGTTGGGTAATGGCCCACCAGCCCAGGGGCTCAGTTTTGTTTCTCCTGCCATGAAAAGCAGCACCAACAAGCCCAGGAAGCTTTTTAAGAGGATGAGCAAAAAGAATGGATGAAGCCATTCGAGCAAAAGGCAAATTAAAACATTACATCTCAAAGGGCCCCCTGGTTTTTTTCCCATCTTCTCTTGGAATTGATTTCTTTGTATTCTTAATTTCCTCACATCAGACTGTGGCCTGGGCATTATGCAGGGGGTGCCAATCCCACTGGGCACCTGTCCTTGCTCCCACTGCACGAGGGAACGTGGGGAGAGTTGTGATTCACCCTGTTATCGACCTGAGCCCTTTTATTGTCCCAGCACATCCCCAGGAATGTGGGTGCAGGCAGGGCAGGGCAGAAATATCAAACAACATTAAAGCCTCAAAAGCTGGGGCTCTGTGATAATGAATGAGATGCTGCTGACCCGTGGGCTTTTCTCTCTCTTCTGGATAATTACAGAGGAATAACTGTATAAATCTTGCTTGGGTTCCCTGCCCTGTTTTCCCTTGGAAATGGATGGCTCTGTTGTGTTTCTGTTCTCCAGGCTGGGGGATTGGTTTAATTTAAATACAGTTTTACAGCATTTTGCTGCTGGAGCAAGTAGAATTAATTCTTTTTAAAAAAAAGGAAAAGAAGAAAAAAGAAGAGGGAACCAATGGAAGTGGAGAGTGAAGCTCTCTGTGAACTTGGTTGTTTCTCAGAGTGGCTGGTCCTGTGTCTCAATCATTTATTGCCCTCCCCAAATGCAGCTCCTGCCAAAGGATTGGGATTTTCGCTCTTAGAATCACGGAATGGTTTGGGTTGGAAGGGACTTTAAAGATCATCTTGATCTTGTCCCACCCCCTGCCATGGGCAGGGACACCTCCCACCAGCCCAGGGTGCTCCAACCTGGCCTTGGACACTGCCAGGGATCCAGGGGCAGCCACAGCTTCTCTGCCCAACCTGTGCCAGGGCCTGCCCACCCTCCCAGCCAACAATTCCTTCCCAGTATCCCATCTATCCCTGCATTTTATCAGTTTTAACCCATTGCCTCATCACTCTAAATGAAATAAACTCTGGGGGTTTATTTCTGAGCTGGGACAGAGCTCAGAGAGGAGCAAAGGGCCATTCCCAGGAGCCCATGGCAGGGGTGGCACTGGATGGGCTTTAGGACCCCTTTGAACCCAAAGCACTCTGTGATTCCATGAGGCTTTGGCAGCTCAGTGAACTGGAAGGAGATGGAGCAACCCAAAGAGAATGTGGGATTTTGGCAAGAGGAAGGTTGGTTTGTTTGTGGGGTGGGGACTGGAGCCTCTCCAAGGGTGAAGGTGCAGCTTCACCTGAGCAGCTCAGGGGCGCAGGGGTGGTTGGTGCTCTGGAGAAGGACCATGTGCAGGTTTTGCCCCCAAGGCCATGGCTCTTCAAGGCAAGGCCATCAGGGATGGACTGAACTCCCAGCCCTCAAACCCTACCCAGGCTCTGCTTGTGTCCAGATCCAGCACCACTTAAAGCAAACCCAATTAGTGCTGTTCTAATTCCGAATGCAAAGTGCCTGCGAGGGGCCTTCATGCAGCTTGAGCAAGCACTCTGAATTTACACCTGCAATTCATTTAAATTTTTAAGGTGCTTAAAAGCTTCCCTGCACATCATTTGTGGCTTCCCCCCCTTCTTGGATGCTGGCTCTGATATAAAAGGTTGGCCACAGGTTGGATGAGGGCTGGGTGGGTTTTGTGGTGCTGTCAACTTGGATTTTAAATTGCTTTAGGGTGTTTTCTTGATTTGATTTTATTTTTTTTTTTTTGAGTTTCAAGTTTCTCATGAAAGCGAAAGGAAGTGTTAAGGTTTGTGGACTGAGGAAACTTTGTGTGTGTGTGTAGATATCCATATGAAAGGGCTGTAAAGCCCTACAAGGAGGAGATCACAATTGGTTTGGAAGTGTTTGATTCTCAGCTTGTTTCTTGAGTGTCAGAAGCATATCTGTGTTTTCTGAACACGCAGAGGCTCCCCTAAAATGGCCTTTTTGGCTGCCTCAAAGATGCACTGAAGGCTCTTAAAAAATCCTTCCACAGGTTTCTGTTCTCCCCCAAACTTCCCATCTAATCTTTATGGCCAGATTGTGCAAATTGGTGTTGCGGTTCTGCCTCCCCTTTCTGCATCTCCAGGGCAGTGAGAGCCCAGGTGGGGGTGGGATGTGCCCCAGGTGTGGCTGAGCCTTTCCAAGCTGCCCCAAAAGGAGCCTTTCTGCGGCAGGGGCAGCACCCTTGGGTGCTGTGACCACCCCTGTTTCACCTCTCAAAGTGATGCTCAGCATGTCCAGGGAGCTGCCAGAACTCTGCCTTTCCAGAGCCAAGAAAAGCCTCCATCTCTCTCATTGCCTCCAATTAGCAGCAGCAGCTGAAGCCGCACGTGAAATGACTCTGATTGGGTTGGAGAGAGAGCTTTGCACTAAACAAGGCTGGGAGTGTTTACAAACCACCCCTCAATATAATTACATTTTTCAGCTCGAGTTGAGAGCTACGAGAGTGGCTGGTCCAGGGGCAGCTTTATTGTGTTCAGCAAGTGCTGCTGAATAGGGAGCAGGTTGTAAAACAGCGTGGAGGTTCCCTGTTCTCCAGGCAGGGGAGGGTTGTGCAGCAGGGAGGTCTCTGCCCTTCCTGCTCCGTGTGCTCAGCAAAGGGGCAAAGGCTCTGCTGAGGATCCCAACCAGCTGAGGTGCTGCCAAGGGGAAGGACAGCTCTGCTCCAGCCCCACAGTCACTGCCTGCTGGCAGGGGAGGTGTTTTGGGGGTGGGTTGGACCTTCAGGTCACCTTGGATGGGTTTTGTGGCCGTGGGTTTTGGAGCTGGGATGTGCTGCTGGTTTGAAATGCATCCCAGAGGGTGTTCCAGGCATGGAGCTTCCTCAGCAGCCCACGGAGATACCCTGAGGTTCCAGCAGCTCATCTTCCATCCCAGAGGGTGTTCCAGATGTGGAGCATCCTCAGCAGCCCACGGAGATACCCTGAGGTTCCAGCAGCTCATCTTCCATCCCAGAGGGTGTTCCAGATGTGGAGCATCCTCAGCAGCCCACGGAGATACCCTGAGGTTCCAGCAGCTCATCTTCCATCCCAGAGGGTGTTCCAGATGTGGAGCATCCTCAGCAGCCCACGGAGATACCCTGAGGTTCCAGCAGCTCATCTTCCATCCCAGAGGGTGTTCCAGATGTGGAGCATCCTCAGCAGCCCACGGAGATACCCTGAGGTTCCAGCAGCTCATCTTCCATCCCAGAGGGTGTTCCAGATGTGGAGCATCCTCAGCAGCCCACGGAGATACCCTGAGGTTCCAGCAGCTCATCTCGCACGTGGGGCTCAAGACACAACCAGTTTCCCCCAGTATGGCCGTGGCTTTGGGGGCAAACCACACCAGTTTGGCCCTTTAGGGTGGAAATGGGAAGGATTTAGTCACAGGGGACCACAGATTGAAACTGGGGACAGACCCTGCCCATGAAATGTGGTGCTGTGTGTGTCTTGGAGAAATTCCCTTCTGGAATTTCCAGGGGAAAAGCTGTGCCAGGAGGGAGAAATTTCAGTGCTGGCTGTTCCTGCCTGGCCTGTGGGCACCCACAGAGATGGTTATTCCAGTTTGACCAGTAAGAACAGAGCTCAGGAAGGGCAGATCCACCAGCAAGCAAATGTTCAGCTCTTTCCTAAAACCTTCCAAGAGCTGCTGGAAGAGAAGCAAAGAAACACACCCAGGGCTTCAGGTGAAATTCAAGCTTCAAAACCAAAATTCATAAACACACAGAGACAACAAGTGGCGCTTCTCTGCATTTTATTTTTATTCTAATGAGTGTTAATAATCAAGCGGTGGAAAATCACCAAGGTTTTCTTCCTCCAGTGTGAAAACAGGAAGCAATTAAGGCCGTTCAAAGTTGCCATGGTGGCAGAAAGAAGGTGGCTCAGGGAGGAGAGCTGGTTCTGCAGCCTGAAATCAGGGCTGGCTTCTTCATTCCTTCCATTCTGCAGGGCTGAGACTGTTTCGTGCCCAGGAAGCTCCACGGGCACGTCCAGTGTTGGGATGTTTATTTGGGGCTGGGGGTTAGATGGGAAATTGGGAAGGAATTGTTGGCTGGGAGGGTGGGCAGGCCCTGGCACAGGTTGGGCAGAGAAGCTGTGGCTGCCCCTGGATCCCTGGCAGTGTCCAAGGCCAGGTTGGAGCACCCTGGGCTGGTGGAAGGTGTCCCTGCCCATGGCAGAGGTGGAATCAGATGGTCTTCGAGTCCCTTCCAACCCAAACCATTCTCTGATGCTTTCTACCAAAGAGCTTCTCCACCACAACCTCCAACCCAAGGCATGTGTCACAAAAATGATGGATTTAGGGAGCTGAGGAGGGGACTTCTGTGACAGATAAGGAAACTTGAGCCATTTTCCAGGCCTGAAGTCCCAAAAGTTGGATCCTCTTGGCAATTCAAGTGCCTGGCTTGGCTCGAGGCCTTTGCAAGCTCCATTTCACTCATGCAGAAGCAGAGTGGATAAACACTGACCTGCAACCTGCCTCCTTTCCTTTTTTGAATTTTCCCTCTCTCCAAACTCTTTTCAAGGCATCGGATTCCTCTGGGTGCAGCTTGTGTTAATTAAAAGAAGCTAATTGCCAAGGAGCTTTGGAAGGAGCAGGTTTAGCTCTCTGAGCTGGCTCAGGGGATGGGGAGGGAAGGGCTTTGGGTCACCTGGAACCCTCACATCCAGTTTTTGCTGGATTCCCAAGCTGGGAGCTCAGCAAATGGGCTGGAGGGGTCTGTGGGTGGCTCTGTGTGTCACAGACACTCTGGCTTTGCACTCAGGGTGGCAGGACAAGCTAAGGTCCAGCCTGAGACCTGGCCCACCCTCTGAGATGTTTCCTTTTGGCACAGCTTTCCACCCAAAGCACATTTCACTGGCTGATTTATCAGGAAACCAACCTGGCAAAGGGGCTGTGGGGAAACTCTGTCAGCCAGCTCTGCACACCATGGACAGGGCAGGGCCATCCTCCTCCTTCAGAGCAGGTTTGGGGACAAGTTGGGCTTCAGAGCTTGTCCTGGTCATGCCAGGCTGGGCAGCCCCTCCAGAGACCTCTCATGTTAAAATAAGTGTTAACAGCAGGTCTGAGGAATTGCCCTCGTAGCCATTCTTATTTCTCTCAATTCACTGATTGGGTCTTCAAAATGAAGCTTTTAAGTTTCCCACCCCTGGCAAGGCAAGTCCCTTTCAGGAGGATGCAGCTTTTGGGACCTCACTGCTGAAGAACAGCTCTGCCTTTTGTAGCTGCTGCTGCAGAAATCCCTCCCATGACCCATGGACTCCACCATCTCCAGGTGTGGTGTGGTTGGTGGCTGTGATGGAGAAGACATGGCATGAATTGTAGAATCAGAGTGCTTTGGGTTGGAAGGGACCCCAAAAACCATCTCATTGCAGCCCCTGCCATGGGCAGGGACACCTCCCACCAGCCCAGGGTGCTCCAACCTGGCCTTGGACACTCCCAGGGATCCAGGGGCAGCCACAGCTTCTCTGCCCACCCTGTGCCAGGGCCTGCCCACCCTCCCAGGGCACAGCTCATTCCCAATATCCCTCCTACCCCACTCTCTTCCAGTTTAAAGCCATTCCCCTTGTCCTGTCCCCCCATGCCCTTTGTAAGAAGGCCCTGCAGTGATTTCACCCTGAGGAACTTTGGCTCTCTCCTCCCCAAAGCTTCTCTTCCCCGCCCTGCAGTGACACTTACAATGGCAGTGACGTGTGTGAGCAGCCCAAAATTACTGAAATTGCCCAAAATTGCCCCAAATAGCCAGTGCTGCCAGAAAAAGGCTTCTTAAAGGTCCTGCTTTGCAGAGGGTCAGTGTTTAGGCTGCCTTAGCACCCAGCCCCACCTTAGAGATGCTCTGAGCAGAGCCTGTTTTCCCCTGGGGTTCCTCCACTGCAGCTGGGGCTCGTGGGACTGAATTCAAGGGGGTGCAGCCCCCAGTGGTGCCCCCAGCTCCCTGCATGCCTTGTTGCCCCCTGGCATCACTTATTCCCCCTAGGAAAGCCCAGGGCTGGGCTCAGGGGGCACCAGGGCTGGTGGAGGGTGGCTGTGTGGGCAGAGCCCTGCAGGGTCTGGGAACAGGGGAGGGCAGAGAGTTCTCTGGCCCCTTTTATTGCCCGCTAGAGGAGAAACCATGGGGGTAAAATGGCATGGTTCGGGTCTGTGGGAGGGAGGGAGGGAAGGAAGGGAGAGGAGGGAGGG
>WBMV01006663.1:127908-140664 GCA_013396655.1 Campylorhamphus procurvoides | reverse complement strand
GGGAGGGAGGAAGGGAGAGAGGGAGAGGAGGGAGAGGGAGGGAGACAGAGAGGAGGGAAGGAGGGAGGGAGGAGAGAAACGGGGAGAAGAGGGAGGGAAGAAAGGAGACAGAGGGAGGAGGGAGGGAGGCAGGCAGGGAGGCAGGGAGAGGAGGGAGGCATTAAACTCCCGGTGTCCCCCTCAGCAGCCCGAGTGACAGGACAGAGAACCCCTGGCTTTGCTTTCCATGGATCCCTTTCGGTGTTTGATGCCACCCTCGCCAGGGCAGGGGCTCTGCCCACTCTGTGCAGCTCCATCAGCTGCCCCTGGCTGAGCTCCCCGAGGGCACAGCGGGCACTGCTCAGTGCCAGCCTCTCCCACTGCTGCCCAAGCGTCCCGTTTTGTGTCCCCTCACCTCCGGAGCTGGGTGGCCCTTTGGGTTTTGGCTCTTTTCCCCCTGCTGTTGGTGTGTGCCAGCTGTGGGTGCTGCCCTCCTGTCTGAAGATGGCACTGCAGCCTCTGCCAAGCCCAGCTCCCTGCACTGGCATCTCCTGCAGCCCCAAAGCCCTGCGAGCTGAACCCACAGAGATGCCCAGCTGTGGTGCCAGGGAGGTGCCTGGTCATGAGCTGGGCAGGCTGTGCCTCCCTCCAGGAGCAAGGGGAAGGCAGAGGGCTGCCCAGAAAGCTGGAGGGTGGTGGATTCAGCTGAATTCCCTGCCCCTGCCAAGCCCTGGTGCTGGGCCTGATCCCAGTAGGAGGGCAAATCCATCCTGGGCACAAAGTGGCTCCGTCCCCCTGACTCTGTTTACCACGAAATGGGGATGTGCTGGGAGAGGGGGAAAGAAGGGAAATTCCCCAGGCTGAGCTGTTGGAACAGCCAGGATGAACAGGCTGCAACCACTGGGGAGAGGGATTGTTCTCACACGGATTCTGGGCAAAGCAGGCAGGAAGGGGAGGGTGGGGAGAGGGTACCTTTTGGCTGGGCAAAATGCAGGGGAAACGTTCAAAACCCAAAGAAAAACCCAGGTAAATGGCTGGGCATGGATGTGTGGTGGGGGGAGCGGGGCTGGGGCTGCTGGCACAGGAGGGGCTTGGCAGGAGCTGGGGGAAATCTGGGGAGAAAAGGAAAAAAGGGAAAGGAAGCTGCTGCTCTTTGCACCCACAGCCCTGAGACACCTTCCTCTCCTTGGCATGGAAACCCCCAGGGCTGCCCTTGCCTCCTCCATCTCCCTGGGCATCCTGATAACCCAGGGGTGCCCAGGCATTGGAGAGAGCTCTGTGCCATGGGGAGCCCCCCAGGACACTCCATGCCCCATGGCAGCAGCACACACAGCAAGGGCACCACAGCTGGAGCTGTGCCATTACAGCTGGAACTGTGCCATGGCACCTGGAGCTGTGCCCTCACAGCTGTACCTGTGATATCAGAGCTGTACCTGTGCCCTCACAGCTGTACCTGTGATATCACAGCTGTACCTGTGCCCTCTCAGCTGTACCTGTGATATCACAGCTGTACCTGTGCCCTCTCAGCTGTACCTGTGATATCACAGCTGTACCTGTGCCCTCACAGCTGTACCTGTGATATCACAGCTGTACCTGTGCCCTCACAGCTGTACCTGTGATATCACAGCTGTACCTGTGCCCTCTCAGCTATACCTGTGATATCACAGCTGTACCTGTGATATCACAGCTGTACCTGTGATATCACAGCTGTACCTGTGCCCTCACAGCTATACCTGTGCCCTCACAGCTGTACCTGTGCCCTCACAGCTGTACCTGTGATATCACAGCTGTACCTGTGCCCTCACAGCTGTACCTGTGCCCTCACAGCTGTACCTGTGCCCTCACAGCTATACCTGTGATATCACAGCTGGATCTGTGCCCTCTCAGCTGTACCTGTGATATCACAGCCTTATCTGTGCCCTCCCTCCCACTCACCCTCCCTCTTTCCCTCCCTTCCTCCTCCCTCCTGCTCTCACTCCCTCTATTGAAGATCCAAAAAAAACCAGGGATGTTTTCCGAGGCGTTCAGGAGGTGTTTGCAGAGTCAGTGGGTTGAATGTTTCCTGGGATGGGTTGCTAAATGAAGTTATATGTAATTTAATGGCTTGAACCACATAGAAGGCATCCCAGTGGAAGCATTGGGAATCACTTTGCCTTCCAAGACTAATTCCCTTCCTCTTTTTCTTAGTCAATTAACACAAGACTCCACTATTAATATTAACCAAAACAAGCCTGCAAGGCCCCCTAGTCAGTAAAGAGAGGATGAGAAGGAAATGGTGCTGTTCATCATCTTTCAGAAGGCACCAGATGCTCACCAACCCTGCAGCTCGGAGGGTGGGCTTGTGGCTTGGGTTTGGAATTATTGCGTGCCACTTTGGACCAATCTGCAGTCTAATTAGAACTGGGTAATTAAAACGTGAGGCAAACTCTGTGTGGTGCCGACTGAGTGGGTTTGAACCCAGTGGTTGCTTTGGGTGGAACCAAGTCCTTCCAGAAGTTTCAGACCTGCTCTGTGGAAAGGGCCAGTCATGGGTTTTTTTGGTAGTTTCTAATTATTCCTGTTAATTTCTGGGGCTCAGGGACAGCAACTCCTTCCCCTCGTGTGCACAATGGGAGATTTTGAATTTCTGGGGCTCAGGGACATCAACACCTTCCCCTCCTGTGCACAATGGGAGGCTTGGCCTTGTTTTACTGGGAATGGCAACACAGTTTTGTTCCTGATGGACAAAACCTTTCAGACCTTCGTAACTCGAGGAAGATTTGCTGCAATGCTCCTTTTTATGGGATTTTAATTAGCGAGGGCTCCTTTGCTTCTTTGCTCAGTGCAACCACACGTGTCTTCTCTGGTGGCTCCACCTGAACCTCACCAGGCTGGTCTGGCTTCAAACCCAGCTCAAGCCCAAATGGCTAATGTGGGCTCTGTGCTAAGACCCACCCCAGTCACACAGCCTCTTTCCCCCAAAATGTGATTAAATGGGGTAACGAGGGTGAAGGCTGGAGGAGACTTTGGGGTTGGAGCCACTTAATGCCTCTAATTGAAGAGCTCCTCAGATGTCTCATCAGACATGCACATATTGGGATTTGTCACAATGCAATTATATTCATCTACATCTTCATGCAAGCAGCGAGATTTGGGAGCTTTTTGGTATTTATAAAAGACTTTCTTTCCCTCTGAGAAGCCTTTTATGACTGCAGACTGGTGGGCCTGGTACAGGACCAGCTCTGGCTTGCCCGGGAGCTTTAGTGCCACACTTGGAGCATTGACAACAGGCTGGAACAATATTCCAGCCTCAATATTTCCTTAATCCTGGTTCTTCCTCTCACCCCCTACACTTCCATCTGCAAATCAAACCTGGAGCTTTCACAGCTGGTTGCAGGGATGAATATTGAGGGTGTTCCCCCCTCCTCCTTTGCTTAGCAATGAGGAGGGATGAATCAAGTCAGCAAAGCCACCTCTCCTCTCCAGACACCTCCCTTGACTCTGGAAGCTGCTGGACTCAATCACCTGCTGGCAGCTTGGTGGGACACTGCCCAGAGCAGCAGGTGGAGCTGGAAGAGTCATCACCAGGTGCATCCCATCCTCTCCTTCCTAAATGTTCCATTTGACACCGTGCTGGGATGTTCCAGCCCCTCTTTCCACACCAGAGCTGAGCCTGCTGAGGAGCACTTTGAGCTTTTAACTACAGATAATCTCTGTGTCAGGCCTTGGTGTCCTGCCTTGCCCAGCAGCAGAACTCCTGTGTCTTGACATAACCCAACGATGGCAATAACCCAACAATCACCCTGAGCTCCAGAAATGGAGTATAAAACATCAGGTGTGGCATCCCCAGAGTTCATTAGTCATGCAATTAAACCTTCCTCCCCCTGCCCCTTTGAGGTTGCCCAAGGTTCCTTTCAAAAAGCCAAGCCAATGATGGCAAACGAGGATCTGAGTGAGTGCTGCTCCCTCCAGCTCAGGCTGTGAAGGGACCTGCTTGTCCTCACAGCAAGGCCACCAATCCAGCCTGAACTCCCCAAGCTGCAAATGGCAG
The DNA here is from genome assembly GCA_013396655.1 of Campylorhamphus procurvoides. NCBI lineage: Eukaryota > Metazoa > Chordata > Aves > Passeriformes > Dendrocolaptidae > Campylorhamphus > Campylorhamphus procurvoides. The sequence goes on along the minus strand of WBMV01006663.1, from coordinate 136,655 downwards.
GGATTGAACATGGGGAATGTTGAACAGCAGGTTCAGCTCAGGAAGAAACAACTCCCTGCTATTAACAATTTCACTGTTCCAGGGAAAGGGAAGAAGGGGATCAAAGAGCCATTATGTGAATTGGGCAGCAAAGCAAGACAGGAGAGCAGCAGCTTTAGTAGGTCAGCCATCTATTTAAAGTAATTTGAATTATCTGAGGTTCCTTCATCCCCCTCTCTCCCTTAAATGATCCCACCCATAGCTGTGCCTCCTGTTTGTTTGGTGACCCTGGAGCCCTTCACCTTCCCTGGCTGGGAGAGCTCCCAGGGTTATTTCCTTTCACATCAGAACAGGTATGGGCACAGCTCCTCCTTCACTGGAAGGAGAGTCCCTGCCTTGCTCACACCTGGGGCTGCTTGGATTCAGTTCTTTCTTTTGGGGCTGTTGCTCTGCCAAGCAGGAAAATAAAGCCATTGCCTTGTGCAGGGCAGTGTTGGGATTCTCTCTGCTGGCCCGGGATGCTGCCTGACAAAAGTGGGTGTGTAGAAGCTGAGAGTGCAGCACAGGTAAAAAGGAAAGGCAAAAAAGAAGTGGGGAAGGAAAATAAGGAGAGAAGAAAAAGGGGGAAATAAAGAAAAAGGGGGAAAAAAAAAGAAAAAAATTCATAAAAAAGGGGAAAACAAAGAAAAAAGGAAAGAAAACGAAAAAAAAAGAAGGAAAAAAGGGGGAAAAGGAAAAGAATGTTGCAATGTTTGTCTCACTGGTCACTTGGAAATGAGGGGAGCCACTTCTTACACTGACCACAAATTCACCCCAAAGTGTTCTCCTTCTCATGATGGCACTGGAAGAAGTTTCCATTTGATTTAACCCCCAAGAGATGATTTATGCAATAAACTGTGTCCCACTTTCATTGCCACCTCCTAGAAGTGATGAATTATGATAAGGAAATAAACTCAGGCCGTATCCCAGGCAATGCCAGCTGTTTCCCTGGGACACAAATCGTGGAGCATTTTAATTTGCTCCCACAAAGAGCATCCTCAACCACCTGCACCGGTGGCACAGGAGGTTCTCTGCATTGCTCAGTTAATCTTTGCTTGTTGGGGGGGACTGGGGGAGTTTTAGGAGTTTGAGAAGTGAGTGCCAAGCTGGCAGATCTCCTGTGCCACCCCAGCTGGGTGCTCCAGCCTGCCCTTGGACACTCCCAGGGATCCAGGGGCAGCCACAGCTTCTCTGCCCACCCTGTGCCAGGGCCTGCCCACCCTCCCAGCCAGCAATTCCTGCCCAATATCCAGGCTGAATTTACCCTCTTTTAATTCAAACCATCACACCTCAGCTTAGTGCAAGAGGCCCTGATCAAAGGCTTATCTTCATCTTTTCCCAGACTCCTTTAAGGACTGAAAAGCCTCAGGAGGGTCTCCCAGGATCCTTCTCCCCACCTCTCTCAACCTTTCCTCCTAAAAGAAGACCATCTCCCACACTCTTTTCCTTCGTTGCCCTTCTAAAGTTTCTATTTTTGGGCAAAACAGAAGAGAAGAGCAGAGTGAAAAGTGTTTGAAGGGCAAGGCTGTGAGTCCCCAGTGATTGGCTGGGTGGGATTTGGACAGCTCTCCTGTCCCCTGCCCTGCAGGCTGGTGACACCACTGCTCCAGCAGGGTCACAGCCCCTGGCCTGGAGATGCAAAGCACGCGGAGCAGAATCCTCAGGAGCTGAAATCCAACTTCTGCCCGTGACAAACAAGAGCGAAGCACATCAAAATCAACTTTTCATGGCAGAAGAAAAGGAAAAGCTGGTTTGTTTCAGGGGTTTTTCTTTTCTCTGCTATCGATCCAGGGTGCTAAAAAGGAAAGGATATTGTGGGGGTCGGTGTCACTGCAGTAACGACCCCACATCACATTCACAGGGATATCGATCCTTGCTGAAGAATTCCTGGGCTTTCCCAGGGAGCTCCCTGGGCCTGGGTCTCGTCCAGGGAGCCTTTGGTTACCCCTAGAGCTCCAGCAATCTGTGCCATTTGGAAGGCAGTTATTTTGATATGCAAATGAAAGGATGGGAGGGAAAAGGTCTCCGTTTTGAAACGCTCTCCAAACCAAAGATAAAAAAGGGTTCCCCTCTCTTCTCCAATAATTGGTTTTTAAGTGATGCCCTTGGCATGGGGCACATGGCTGTTTCCTTAACTAACTGCAGGAAAAGCCACTTGTGCCATTACCCCAAGGCTGGGAGGAAGGTCGTGTAATTCACTCCTGCAATGGCCAAAAAATGGAGGTAAAATCTCCATTGAGTGCACTTAATGGCTCGATAGATTATTAATGAGATAAGGAGCTTTTTGAGTCTCATTCGCCAGGTTTAAATCCAAGCCCTGGCAGCAGCTGGAGGAAAACCTAAGGAAAAGGAGTTGGTATTCTCAGCCCAGGTCCTGGAAGATGAAAAGCTGCACAAGAGTTGGCCCTCAGCTCCAAAATCCCAGAGCCAGCCAGGGCAGGGAGAGGGAATTAAAGCTGTGATGGCTGGGATGTCTTTGCAAGGCACGGAGGACCAGCTGCTCTCAGCTCTGTCCTCCTCCTCTTCCTCACCATCCCACCTTTGTGTCCCACCAGGAGCTCCCTGGGGATGTTGGTGTCCCAGATTGAGTCCCTTGTGGATTTACTGGGATGAGGAAAAGGTGGGAGAGGAAAGCCAGACACAGAGGGGACAGGGACAGAGACAGGACCCTCCATCTGACCCTCTTCTGTCCTCCCTGCCTGTGTTGTCCTGCTGTCCTCCCTGGGCTGTCTCTGCTCTGCTCTGCACCTCTCACCAACCTGGATTTGACTGTAAGATGCATTTTGACCTTGTGTTGGGCCACCTGGGGGATCCTGGGTCCTGCTCTGAGAGGTGTTTCCCAGCAGTGACTCCATCGAAGCCTGAAAAGGCATTAGGATAAGGATCAAAGTTCCCTATTGGACATGGAGTTGCTTTTGTCAGTGGTTTGGCCTCCAGATGCCACCTGGAAAGCTGGAAGGAAATCAGGATGACATCTGGGATCCCTCAAGGGGTCCATCCATTCTTCAACCCTGCCCTGTGGGGTCCTGCTGTGTCCTCCTGCATCCCCTGTCCCCAGTGTTTTGCCACAGCAGCTCTGCCTTTACAGCTCCAAGAAGTGCAAACAGGCCTTGGTTCCCACCCCGAGCCAGAGCTTTCCACTCCCTGAAATCCCTTGGCAAGGGATCTCAGGGATATCAAACTGATCTCAATCACACCAGGACAGGCTGGATGTGTTGGGCATCTAATTGGCTGCTCTTCCCCTGGGCTGATGTTCCTCTTCTTTGGAGTCTTTTATGTTTAAATAGCAATCATTGCCTGTAAAATAAATAAATCAATCAAAATAGTCTCTAAAAGCTGCTGCTCCATGTTTAAACCTGGGCAGTGCAGCTACTTAGAGCCATCAGCAGGTGCATTAATGCAGGTTAATGTCCCATCTCTTCTGCCTCCATTAATCTCCTTTAATCCACCAAGGGCTTGTAGGGTTTCCAATTAGTGGTCATTCAATAATTGCTTCATTTCCACAGAGGCAGAAGTTGGACTGGCAGTGCAAGCCATGGCTGAGCAGAGCCTGAATTCCGGGTGGTGGGAGAAAGGGGAATCACTATGAGGTCAAGGGGAACACCTTGGGAAAGAGAAACACCTTGGCCAGGTGAAATTCCTTGGTCGGGGAAATTCCTTGGGCAAGAGAAATACCGTGGCCAGGGGAAATTCTTTGGTCATGAGTAATTCCTTGGTCAGTTGAAATTCCTTGGTCAGGGGTAATTCCTCCGGCAAGGGAAATTCCTTGGGCAAGAGAAATACCGTGGCCAGGGGAAATTCTTTGGTCATGAGTAATTCCTTGGTCAGTTGAAATTCCTTGGTCAGGGGTAATTCCTTGGCCAGGGGAATTCCTTGGCCAGGGAAATTCCTTGGTCAGGGGTAATTCCTTGGCCAAGGGAAATACCTTGGTTAGGGGTAATTCCTTGGCCAAGGGAAACTCCTTGGGCAAGAGAAACACCTTGCCCGGGTGAAATTCCTTGCCCAGGGGAAATTCTCTGGCCAGGGGAAATTCTTTGACCAGGGGAAACTCCTCGGGCAAGGGAAATTGCTGCCTGGCAATAGCACAGGAATGGCATTAAGCTGGCAGAAGTTGGATGCAGCTTCTCCTGAGCCCTGGGATTTGCTTGCACATCGCGCCGCTCACCAACATTTGCAGGTTCTTTTTCCTTGACCTTTCTTTCCCCACGCTTTATGCAGCAGCCACTTCATCCTGCTTAAGTGAAGCCTTCCCCAAGTTAAGTATCTCGCCTAAGCCCTTTATAGACTGTGCAAAGAAAGCAGCACAGCCTGATCCACTTACCTTAGAAATGTCTCCTGGCTCGGAGGGGGATGAGAGATGGTTCTGTGATAGCAGAGGAGCCCTGCTGGCCGTGTTAGAGGAGCTGCTTCCATTGAAAATTAATCCCAGCCTGACAGGAGTTTTTTATTAGTATTAGTTTACTCCAACTAGGTCTGATGCTGGAGAGAAATTTCCCTCGGAGGTGTTTTCAAGGCAGGCAACAATATTAGACAGCGTGTTCCTTTAGGATGAGTCGTCTGTTTATGCAAGGGCTGCAGGAATAGACAATGGGATTCAACAGGCAAAGATCTGCTCGGGTATTTCTCACTTCAGGTTTCATTCTCTTCAAGTTTATCCTGCATTGCTGGGCTTTTGACGACCTGGCTTGCAGGCTGTGTTATTAAAAGGCAGCAACAGGAGCCAGAAAGGCTCTTGGAGTGCTTAGGGTGTTAAAATAAGGGTCTTGCAGGGGTTTATCTCTTTTTGCTTCAGTCCAGACCTCCTGGACTCACCTGTAAACGAGCAGCTCTTCTCTCACTGCTCCTTTGGGGGTTGTCACAGGCCTGCAGGGCATTAAAAAATAAATACAACCATAATATTGTATTTGGGAAGTCCCCTGGGGAGCCTGAGGGGCTCCATCCTGACTGGGAAGGAGGGGCAGCTCCTGGGCTGGGTCTGAGCTCTGAGAGGGGCTGGGCTGGGGCAACTGGAGCTGAATTTCCCATTTAGCAGGTTTAAAAGCTACTGGGATTCAAGAGGGAGATCCAAGATAGCACACAGCTATCGAGCCATGAGTGAAGCTCTGGTAGTGCCATAACAGCAGCTTAAAGGAAAATAAGGGGGAAATAAAAGCCCTGGAAGGAAAGATTTTCTTTTCTTTGAATCAGGAAGGAAGGGAAAGAGAAAACAGCCAGGTTTGGCTGGGCTCTCTCCAAGCCTCAGTTCCCCCTTTGCCCAGAAGTTTGTCGTGTCTGTTCAGATCTCCAGGGCAGGGAGAGACTCTCAGGGCAGGTTAAAAGAGGGCAGAGGTGCCCTGGCCATGCTGAGGGCACAGCAATGGCACAGCAATTGAATCCCTCCCATCCCAGAGAGCTTTTATGTCCTCTAAATGTGACTTTTCAGCCTGGAGAAGAGAAGATTTTGGGGGGACCTGAAGTGCCTGAAGGGAAACTCCAAGAAAGATGGAGAGGGACTTGGGACAAGGCATGGAGGGACAGGACACAGGGAATGGCTTCCCAGTGCCAGAAGGCAGGGCTAGATGGGATATTGGGATGGAATTGTTGGCTGGGAGGGGGGGCAGGCCCTGGCACAGGTTTCCCAGAGAAGCTGTGGCTGCCCCTGGATCCCTGGAAGTGTCCAAGGGCAGGGTGGAGCACCCTGAGCTAGTGGAACGTGTCCAGGAGTTAGAACTGGATGGGCTTTAAGGTCCCTCCCAACCCAAACCAGTCTGGGATTCAATGATCCCAGTTGCCACTGGGATTTGTGCTGCTCCCCAGCCAAGTTCTCCTGGGGACAGCCCTTTGCTCCCCTTGGAGCTCTGTCCCAGCCCCCAGCTCAGAAACAAACCCTGAGACACAGTTTTCATTTCATTTGGAGTGATTAATCCCCCAAACCACGAGGGCTACCCCTGGGAAGTTCTGAAGGAACATTTTCTGTAATTAAAAATAACTCCTGGCCGACAGTCTGAGGGTTCTGCTGGGGGAAAAAAGTCCTTTTCCCTGTCTTTGCAAGCCAAGTGGAGCTTGGGAAGGGACAATCTCACCCAGGGATGGATTGAGTGGCTGGGGAGGGGGCTGAGCCGCTGGTTCATTCCCCAGGACCAACTCTGTGCATCTGCTTTCACCGGGTGCTGGTGAAAATCAGGTCCAGCCAAGGGGAAATTCCTGGGAAACAGGAGGCAAAGGAAGCTGTCTGGCAAAGCAGGAGATGAAGGTGGTTGTGGAGCATCAGGTGATGTCTTGGCACTCCCAACGTGCTGCTGGAAGAGCACAATATCAGGTCCAGTCCTGCCCATCTGCTCCAATAATCAAGGCTTCATGAGAAAGCCAGATTTGTGGTAAATTAGAACATGGAAGTAGAAAATGTGCCTCCTAATTGAGCCCCTTTGATGGAGGCTTCAAGACACGTTGCTGATCCCACCCTGAGAGGGGTTTTAATGCCTTTTATTTATCCACAGTTCCCCCATTTATTGTTATTTGCAGCTCCAGCCCTTTGCTGATGAGAAATATTCCGAAATTCATCTTGCAAAGAGCACTGTCATTTGGGCTATTTATAAACACGATGCTGGCACAGAATGCCATTCAGCACATTCCTTTTTTTAGGTTGCTTCTCCTCTCCCCCCTCTCCAACTCCGGCGTTTGTTGTTTTGGTTTTTTTTTTCCCCTTTCCTTTATATTTCCAACTCCGAACCAAGAAGTTTCTATTTCAGTCGGTGCCGGATGGTTGCGAGGCAGCCGAGTGGGGAGGATTCAGTAGGTGGCACTCCTCCCTCTCCCTCGGCTCAGCATCCCAAGGAATTCTGCCTTCCTGAAGGTGCTGCCTCTCGGGAACAGGATGCCTTCAACTCCTGCCTCTCCCCTGCAAAAATAAACGGGAGGTGCCAAACCCCGGCATTTCCCACTCAAATAAGCTCGGTTTAGCTCTCTGTGGTTTGAATTAGTCCCGGTGGCCCTTAGGGCTGGTCGTGGGAAGGTGCCACGTGCTCTGGCTGGGTGGGAAGTGGGTGCCACGGGGCACGGGGGCATCTCCGAGGGCTTCTCCAAAATAGCCTGAGTTTCCTGGGGAAGGGAGAGCTGCAGACATGAGGGGAGAAAAAAATAAAAATAAATCTCATTGCCCTTATATAAGCTGAGGGAATGAAGGAAATAAAGGCATAAAAATAACCTCTCAGGAAAAGAGAGCAGCCGACAGAGGAAACTTAATTTCCTGCCGCGCTCCGAAAGCCACCACGGCCCCAAGTCTGGGCTTTCTAAAGCTTTACACCTCGGAGGAAATATCTGCCCATGGAGGGGAAGGAGGGGCTTTAACCCCTGGGATTCAGGCCCTGCTGTGTGTTTGGGGACAGCCCCATCCTCTGAATCCCTGAATGGCTGTAAACCAGGCAGGAGTTAAGGAAGGAGCTGTGGGAACCAAAGGATCTTCACCAAGGAAAGTTGGATCAACAGGATGGTTGAGCACCAAACTCTCCTGCTCTGTGCAGGGTGAGCTCAGGGCAAAGGGTTCTGCTGTCCAAGAAGGATGGGAAGGAGCCCAACATGCTCCTCCCAACCTTCCAGCAGTCCTTCTGCAGACACACAGCCCGAGGAGCTCATCCTCCTCCCCAGGGCCCCTTTCCCATCCTTGGACATGCTGAAGGTGTCCAGCCCTGGACTGGGGGTCTCACTGGCCCCACTGGGTTGGAGGCACAGCGGGGACGATGACACTGCCCTGGAAGTGGCACAGGATTTGGGAACACCCCTCCTGTCCCCCCTCCCTGGGACCTCCTTCCAACCCAGCTCAGCCACCTGGATGAGAATTTGGGTCCTCCTGAAATGCCCCCGTGCCCAGGGGCTGCAGTGAGGAGAGCTGCACATTCCTGCAGCCACGAGAGCGTGCCCGATGAGTTTAGTGCTCCTAATAAAACAATCTAATTCCCCTAATCTGGATGGAACACTAAAAGCTACACGCTGCCAATTATTTTCTTCTCGTTTTAATTTACGGCAATCAGTTGTAATGGCTGAAATTAATTCGTGCTTTAATTTGGTTGGCTCTGCACTTGGATTCCCATTTTTTTTACTCCTCCCAGCTCCCCCTTTTGCTGGTGCTGGAAATGAGCTGTGTCTCGTTCAGTGGTGCTGCTTGGCATGGACAATTGGTCCTCGTTGTTTCCCCACCCTCACAACTTTTGGGGGGTGTTTTTGCTGCAGCCTCACTGTGGGTTTTGCTCTCATTGGATTTGTTTGCCCTCTGGAAGCCAAGGTTTTAAAATTCCAATACTAAACATCAGCATCTTTATTTTCCATCAGCGTGCCCCTGTTTGCATCACTGGGCCTGGTCCCTCTTTTTCTTTACAGGAGTCAGTGGGGTCATCCTGATTTAGAGTAGTTTGACACAGCTTAAGAGTGTGGAACTGGTCAGAAATCCTGAGCACACAGAGGTGAGCAGTTCACCTTCATCTCTGATGGTTCACCTTCCTCCCTCTGATGGTTCACCTTCATTTCTGGTTGTTCACCTTCATCTCTGAAGGTTCACCTTCCTCTCCGGTGGTTCACCTTCCTCCCTCTGATGGTTCACCTTCATTTCTGGTTGTTCACCTTCATCTCTGAAGGTTCACCTTCCTCTCCGGTGGTTCACCTTCCTCCCTCTGATGGTTCACCTTCATCTCTGGTGGTTCACCTTCCCTTCTGATGGTTCACCTTCCTCCCTCTGATAGTTCACCTTCCTCTCTGAT